>VYZW01001377.1:3859-17460 GCA_013401315.1 Balaeniceps rex | reverse complement strand
CCTCCTCATGAATGCAGCATGGCTGGTATTAAGCAGGTTGAGAGGCTGTCAGCTTGAAGGAGTGAGCCTAGGGACAGTCACTTAGGTTAAATGCCGGAGAAGCCATTAGCAGCAAGGCTCTTGAGTTTGTGCTGCCAGGAGTAAAGGAAGGTTGGGAACTAATCCTCACACACATATCCTACAATCAGAACTTGATTTCCCATAGATCTTTTATGCTTAGCAGGCACTGCTCCCTCAGTCTATCCATAAATATCCTCTCCCTCTTTATTTCCCCCTGCTCGCTTGCATTCTTCTCTTGACCTTCACCCCATCGCAAAATATCTTTTTCAGAGCCATGTAAGATCACACTGCCTGAGAAGTATTTAGAGGAGAAAAAATACATTTGTTGCAGTAGGCTGTATTTCCCCCCAGAAAACTAATATATGTGTGCCACTTCATGTTCTACAAATATCCTTGTGAATGGCATTCAGAGAGTATCTAAAAGAAGAAGGGGTTAACAGATATCTGGCTGAGATCATCATTCTCAAATACATTTTTTAATCAGTTAACCAGTGCAAAAAGATAAAACTGTTCATCTCCATGCACCATTACAGAAAAAAAATAGAACGCTTTTACTGTACTACACAGTGTTACGGGTCAGCTTCCAACTTCAAACACACACCTCCATGTTGCTTGAAAATTTCCAACACAACCACAAAGCCGTATGTTTAGAGATTTACAGAAATACTCAGCTGGAATTAGAATGTGATCCTTAATATCTCAAGTACGTCAAACAAACTATGTTCATTGTGGCTAAATGCCATATGAAAATAAATCTGAACTGAGGTAAGACTGTATGAGTAGAGTATTTCCATATATTGGCATATGACAAATGTCACATTGAGGGTATGCTTATAGCATAAGTTTACCCTGTGTCCCTGTCTTCTGATTACAAAATAATGAGTTTTCACAAGCAATTCTCTGATGCAGCGAAAGTGAAAACTCAGTGATCATTCATGTGAGTAATGGCTCATTTGCACGAAGGTGAGGTTTACAAACTGGCTTTTCTTCTTTCTGTTAACTTCTGATCTGTTAGCAAGAGCTACATGTGCAAAGTATCACCAGCTTAAAATACTTTTATCATCAGCTTAAATATATTTGCAATAAGCATAATTTCCTTCAACAAATAGTCTGAAGGCTGCATTGCGTTCTAGGTATGTGCAAAATGTCATATTCTTAGGAGAAAATAAATAGGAATGCAATAATTGCTAAGCTTGTCAGATGAAAAGGGTATATAACTCAAAAAGTTGTCTCAAGTAATGTCCAGTAATCGGTGTTCTGGGAAAGAGCATGAGAATTAGCCAGCCTGAGAGTGGCCATTTCCTGGTATAGCATTTCAGCTTCCATCTAGACACAATTATAGTCTCTTTTGTTTGTTCAATTACAAAACTAGAAGACTTAATTAAAAACAATAAGAAGAAAAGATTTCCCTTGCTTTTTTTTTAGTGGAACATGTTTTCGGAACATAGAATTAACTAATTAGAGAAGTTTTATATTTGCTCTCCCCCAATTAAGGTGGAAATTTTCATCTTTTGAAATTCTGTTTCATTTTCAAATCATTCTGACACAAACAGACATATTGACAATGAAATGGAAGAGTGTTATTCACTGTGCTCCACTTCCTGTCATTCAACTGGGAAAATATATGCAGCCCAGCCAGGGCCTTCAACTTGGAGAAAATCTCAAATTAGGATAGAGCAGGGAAATAGGGAGAAGTGATATTTCTAACATAAAGTCTTACCAAGCAGATGAAAAACATGAGAAGATTGCCAATAATTTTTTTTTTCTGTTAATTTAAATATTTTAACTAGTGTAAATTTGGCAGTGAAAAAAAAGAGTATATACCTTAAATGTTCCAATTCTATTTCCAGCATATTATGCAAAAGATGTCAGTCACTTCCATAAAAACAAATATTGTTCCAAAGGGCCTGGTCTTGTCAAATATGCTCTGATAGGATATCTTCACCACTCTTTTTAGTCTCTGGTCCCAGTGAGGCATAGGCAATGATAAGTACACATCTACAGTAATGAAGCATCCAGTCTGTTCAAAAAAAACAGATGCCACAGAAATTTCAGATCAAATGGGGAGGCTCCATGAGTTTAGGCAGCTAATTGAATGGGTTAGAAAAGGAATCCTTGGCCCAGGAAAGGAGGTGACCTCCAGGAACCTCCAGATCTCCCTTCCAACCTCAACCATTCTGTGATTCTGAGGAAGGGACCGTGGGTAACAATTATGGACTTCAGGTTTTTTTAGAAGTTTAAGTTGTTTTCAATGTGTCAAATGACTCATAGAGTCAAATTCTATTTCGGATACCTGGCTACACATCCTTTGCTTTCCTAGCTTGGAGATCTTTTCCATGTTCTGCCACAGTCTTGAATATGTTACGATGTTACAAAAGGAGAAATAGACCTAACAACCAATACAGAAGTTCTAAAGATGAATGTAAAAGCACCAGAGTCTTTAGATAATGACAGTGCTTTAAGTGAACTCCAGCACTCAAGTGTCAAATTAGAAGATAAGAAAAGGCATGCTGGATTAGAAAAAAGGTCATACAGTCCAGTAACAGAAAAAGCCCATGCTTAACTACCCTTCTGCTGGATTTAACCTACCATATCCCTACCTGGTGTACTGCAAGGTACACTAACTGATTCTCACAAGTAAAAAGCAAACTCCATCGGGTTAGGGTTACTGAAAGATAACTGCAATGCTCAGAAACTGTTCTTAAATGTGGCAAGTGCTCTTAGCAGTCTTACACAGATTTCATAATTCTCAGATATCAAGGAAAGAATTGTCAAGTTTAAATGTAAAGCTATATCAATATTTTCAGCATCTACTAACTGATATTTATTCAATTATAGTTCATCTTTTAGTGAAGGCACTACATTTCTACTTAATTATTTCAGGTTCTGGCAGGCTTACAAGCAGAGGATACTTGTTCCAAGAAAACTGTACCAGCTCTTTCAGCAGTCAATATTTTCAGAGGGTTCAGGTTTTACACAATTTTTCAGTCAACTGTTAATTATCAAAACACAGTAAAGGACAACAAGCACTACTTAAATTTAATGATTTTTCATTTTAGAAAGGTCATCTAAACAAAACATAGTCGTGATTTCATATAATGTGGACTTCACCTTTGTATCTCATTACATTTGAGATTGAAGAATGAATGAGCAGAAAATAGGTATTTTTAATAAAAGGCCAATTTGCTAAAAGCAAAAGGACATGATAGTCACACTGTCATTAATGCAGAAATAACATTCACAATGAATATTGATAACATTTTTGTTTAAGAAACAGTTAAATATTAAGTACAGAGAATTACCTTTTACATAACTTCAGACTGACATTTTAGAAGTTTACTAATTTAGAAGTTTACAAGATTACTAATTAAATAACAGGATATATTTGGAAAGTGAGAAATATAATTTGCAAAGTAAGGGCATAAGCATATAAAAAGGATAATATGGAGAAATCCCAGCTAATTTAAAGAAACAGTTCCAGCTACATAATGAACTCTACTGAGCTGAGGTAAATCTGCCTTAAACTAAGAAACTTTACTTCATTTCCAGTCCAAGGGAATTTAATCCTGAGGTAAGGCAATCTCTTCCCAGAATAGTCTTTCATTTGCACGCTGTTGCCCTGAGGCATTTATCTCCAGTCTTTTGTCTTGAGATTCCCTATTTTGGGTTAGTTCACTGGTGTATTCCTACCCTCAGTCTCAATTTATAGAAATAACAATGTAAGAAATATTACTTAATATAAGAGACTCGATAGAGGTTGATAGAGTGTAAGATTAGATGCCAACAAGCTGTAAAGTGTAATCTCAATTATTCCACAGATTTGATATTACGTAAATCTTAGGAGAAGTCCAGTACTTCAAATTTCCCTTTTTACATGGAGCTAATGCCTCAGATAATTCCATGAACAATAACTGGAGTGTTTGGTAGTAAGTGACTGCCAAACATCTGATTTCCTTACTTTATTACACTGAATTTTAGTTAAACATTACCATTCTAATAATTCCAAAGGTTTAAAGGAGAAGACAGAAAACTCACCAAGCTTCTCATGATTTTTACTTTTGAAGTACCTTATTTTCATATTTTTTTGCAGTGTACCAAATAGCTAGAAAACTGACTGAGTCCCAGCTTTATGCTGCTGTACACACAGCTGAAAACCATTTTTGAATTGTGAGATGGAGTGATGAAGGACAATTAAATAATTATGTTTTTTATAGTACCACACTGATCACCTCACAACATGACAGTTGGCTGTAGAAACGGACATTGTGCATTCTGTCATGACAAAGAACATGCTGGTTTCAGTACAGTAGCTCTCTGTGAGAGGGACACTATTTTTCAGTGACTGAATGATGTGCAAATGTCTAAAATTATAAAGCATTTTTATATTTTCAATTAAATACAGCATTTGACAATTAACATTTTGTTAATCATCAAGTTCCCAGTTTTATTTGACTTCTAAAGCAAATAGGTTACCCATTATCTAAGTAAAATGATTTATCAGCTGAATCCCTAGTCATTCTCCATTTTTTATATCTGGCTTGCTAGTGTGGACTCCTGGCAGTTAATTCACTCACCTCAGCCAAATTAAGTGACTTTTTCCTACATTGCTTGGCTTATTTGCAGACAAGGCCCCCAAGCAGTTCTGATTTCAAACGTCCTTCTAATATATTTCATTTTTTTGACTTTTTTTTTTCTTTTTTCTTTCCCATCTCAGAATTTACCTTACTTAATTTGGGCAGTTACATTAACTCTGTCCTCTTTGAATTACTTTTTTCCACTGTTACCTGCTCATGTCCATTAGAAAGCATTATATCCCAGTGTATCAAAGATCTGCAAAGCATGAGTTGAGTCTGCTCCCGAAACAGTACATGTCAGGAGCAGAATTTTACAAACAAACTTCCATATCTTGTTTGACATTCACAGGTCTTGGCAGAATGTTTATGCACTTCAAACCAGATGTAGGCATCGCTTTTTCCAGCCATGTGGTCCACTATGATACGAAGTCTACAATCTCTGTTCCCTACCCAACATCTCTTGCCTCTGGAAAATCCTAGAGATTGCATTAACACTAACACAATCAGAAGCCCTCAGTGTTGGTAATATCCAAAAAAGCACCTTCTGGACAGTCTCCATCTTCCAGCACACCAGACCATCTCACTCCGCTGTTCTTTAGATTTACAAACATTATCCACCCACCTCCCCAACAGCCATCTACTCTAGCCACAGTTAATTGACTGTCTTGTACTGAGCCCCAATCTAGAACGGGACGAATGTACATGTAGGTGGGGAAACTGGTGACTCTTACCTGTGAGAATGATTCATCCAGGAGCTAGTTTTGAAGCCCAGATCTCATGGTTTTGTATTACAACCAGAAGACTAATCTGCCAATTTTCACCTTCACAAAAATGTTTATGCATTTCATAGCTGCCTATATGACAGATGCTGTGATTTCCCTGACTCCATCTGTTTCTACTGCTTAGTTAGACGCCCACTAGTGATAAGATGTGTCAGGTTTTTCATCAGAGAAGTTGTCCTTACCACAGTAGTATGCAGAAGTCAAATGGGATGAAATCATCTGAAAACTTTTTTACTCTGATGCACAGAGCAATTGTTCCAGACATGTAACCACCTTTCCTGAAGGCAAACTTCAAAATTCATTCCTTTCCTGCAGAACTGGCAGGTGAGTAGTTACGCATTTTTTCTCCCTGTAGCCTTACTATAGCAACTGGAACCCCATGTAATACTATGTCATGTCCAGGTAATTGAGTTATTCATTGCAGATCTGATTATCTGATGAATTTCACCATTTTTTTCAAAATAAATTATTCAAGGATGCATTAGATGAACAGATCTAATTTCAGGTACAAGTGTTCTATAAATTTTACTCTTTTCCCCCTTTTGAGAAGCTTACAGTCTAATAATTCCATACTTGAAAGATAAATCTATGATTCATACCTTAAACATCACAATTTAAAGTACATGTCTATATACCCAACTGAAGCAACTATAAAAAAAGCAGTAGATAAAACATTTAAACTTGTCTAAATCTTTGACTGCTTAAGAGTTCTGTAGGCCTTCTGTATGCAAGACAGTATATTATTTTATTAATCATTAGCATTAGTATGGGATTCGATCCAGCAAAGGACTGGGGCACCAAATGTTGCCTAATTGCCCCCTCTTCAGATGAAATAAATTGAGTTCAAATAGGTAAGGTGTTACAACTAGTTGTGACCAGGAGAGAGACTATCATTCAGCCTAATCGTTGTAAAAAGATAAACATACAGAAAGAAATGAATGGAATGAATGGAAGTTTTTCTGAAGGAGGTATAAGTATGAAGGAAGGATAATGATTGTGGAAATGGAAATGATGTGCATTCTGAATTAACAGGCCATGTTAAGACTATGCCTGCAGCTTGTTCAAGGAGGTTTAATCAGAAAAGCAAACTGTAAGCCACCTAACAAGGAATTTATTGCTGTGTTCCCTCTAAGAATCTGTCCTGGTTTCAGCTGAGTTAGAGTTACTTTTCTTCCTAGTAGCTAGCATAGTGCTGTGTTTTGGATTTAGCATGAGAAGAATGCTGATAACACACTGATGTTTTAGTTGTTGCTAAGTAATGCTTAGACTAGTCAAGGACTTTCTTTTTCAGCTTCCCATGCTCTGCCAGGTGCACAAGAAGTTGGGAGGGGGCACGGCCCAAGATAGTTGATCCAAATCGACCAAAGGGCTATTCCATACCATATGACGTCATGCTCAGTATATAAACCGAGGGGAGTTAGCCGGGGGGCAGCGATCGCTGCTCGGGGACTGGCTGGGTGTCGGTCGGCGGGTGGTGAGCGGTTGCATCACTTGTTTTCTTTTCCCTGGGTTTTGTTTGTCTCTCTCGTTCTCCTTTTCATTACAATTATTATTATTATTATTATCATTATTATTATTATTATTACTATTATTATTATTTTATTTCAATTATTAAACTGTTCTTATCTCAACCCGTGGGTTTTCTTACTCTTGCCCTTCCGATTCTCTCCCCCATCCCACCGGGGAGGGGGAGGGTGAGCGAGCGGCTGCGTGGTGCTTAGCTGCCGAGTGGGGCTAAACCACGACAGAATCAAAGCCTTTTGTTTATGAAACAGGTTTTTAAAAAGAAAAAGCCGAAAATCTAGATTTTAAAGAAAAGAGGGACATCTGAAGTGTTGCATGTTCAGGAACAGCTAATAAAAAAGATGTAAAAAGGACCTCTGAATTTTTTTCAATTTACAAGGGAGATAACTCAATCAAGTGGTCTTGGCCTAAAATTTCAGTTATGTTAATTTTTCTCTTAGTTTGGGAACATCTCATGAATTCAAATATTTAATATTCCTGGTTTAGCTTTATTCAAGTCAGATACTCTTTGGCAATAAAAATGCATAAATCGAATACTTTTTTATTCTACTGCCCCCATAGAAAAACTACAGCACAAACATTTCAGTATTTTAAAAAATTAAGGTAGTCAATATACTTTAAAACTTATAAATTCTAAAGACCGTTAATTCATTACAAACAAGTTTCAATATTTATGTGATTTTTAATCAGATAAAAATTACTGTACATTTTACATTTTATTCTTTTTAAGTTTTGCTTCATTTTTAAGGAAGAACGAGAATGTAAATAGGAATGAGCATTTGTGCATATGCTCACCTTTTATTTCAGTCTAAAAAGCAGCTCTTTCTCCTCATTGGACTTTTTGGTTGAACATTGTTTAAGAAGAAGAAAATACAAACTTTATTATCAAGGGGAAAATAATGCACTTTTCAAGAGTCTTTATAGCTTAATATCTTATTTGACAATAAGATAAAGGTTATTTCATCATGTACAAAAGAATACCCTCCCTTATTATACTTCAAATTTGAGGTAGTATAAAGTTTTCATACTCACAAATCAAAGGAATATTAACGTATAAATTAGCTAGCCAGTGAAAACTGTATTAAGTATTGGGCTCTCGATGACTTTAAATGGAAAGATTGGACTAAAATACCACATAATACTTTTCAGTTTACTTTGTGGAATAGGATTTCTGATAGATATTTTATTACAAAGTCATAAAGTTCTGTCAGTCTTCTGTCCTTGGTTGCTCTCCTGCAATGTCCAGGAAGCTACAGATCTTGCATTTGCTCCTAACAAGTTATATTTCAAGGAGCAAAATATCGACCTAAATATCCAGCGAAAGGACTTAAGCATCTAGGAGAAGGTCAAAGTGCACAAACTGAAATACAGGAAATTCCACTTAAAAGAAAACAAAAAAAAATTTATTGTGAGGGTGGTCAAACACTGGAACAGGTTGCCCAGAGATGAGGTTGTGGAGTCTCCGTCCTTGGAGATATATAAGCTAAATTCCCCTTGCTACTGTTGAAATCAATTCTTCACCTTTTAATCCCTGTGGACACAGAGAACAGGCTATTTCCCTAAGCAATTTTATTACATATTTGTCTGTTGTCATTCCTCCTCTCATATCAAGACTTAATGACTGACTCCTTTCAGGTTTCCTTCTTGTACCTTGTCTTTCCTAAACTTCTGATCATGCTCACAATCCTCTGGATTGTGCCTAATTAAGACCATTTGTGGGCAGTGGAAGGATTATTTTATTTCTTACTCTCCTATTCATGTATCACAGAAAAATGTTGGTTTTTGCAGCCTTGTGACATTGTTAATGGAAGATCAGTTTAAGAATTAGAGTATCTCCCAGATCACACTCTGAAGAACTATCTAGACAATGATTCCACATCTTGCAGGTGCAGATTATTCTTACTAAATGTAGTTACCTTGCCCTGTTTCTTACTAATTTGTTTCCTATTTTTCAAGCATTTATACAGCTTCTTAAAATAATTTTGTACTATATTCCTGCCCTCCAAAGTACTTGTAACTTTTCCAGCTTGTTAACATTACATAAATGCACTCCCAATTATAGTTAAAAAAACAAGTGGTATCAGACCCAGAACAGACATCTGCACAACCCAGCCTCATAAAGTCTTTGATAGCAAACAGCACACAACTATACTTTCTTTTCTGGTGCTCTGTCCAACCACTTTACAATAGTTTCATCTATACCATATTTAACCTACTTTAATTAAGATGTCAACTAAAACTGTATTAGGAACCTTAGAGCAACCAAGAAAAACTACATATTTCACTTTTCTCTCTTCCACAAGGAATAGTTGGAAATTCTATTGATTTAACATGATCGTTCTTAACAAATCTATGTTGGCTGTTACTTACTGCCTTATTATCCTCTAAATGCTTACAAATAGATTGTTTGATTTCTATTCCAAAGCCTGAAATTCAGTATACACATTTCATCTTACCACCTGAGGTTAGACACCATCTCTTTTTCCAGTTCTCTGATGTTTCAGTTGTCCTTCTTCATTTCCCAAAAATGACTATTAACTAGTCTGAAATTATTTCAGCCAATTCCCCAAGGGCAAAGTCAGTTCAAACTAGTTTATCTAAGACGACTGTAACCTATAATCATTCCTATTATAACTTGAATTTTCACCTTTATATGATTGGTGCCAATTGTTAACTGTATGCCACAGTTAAACTTTATCAGAGAGAAAAAATTACAAAAGACAATGGCACTTCCAGTGTTCTCAGTGGTTTTTCTTATTAGCTTTCCAACCTGCTGACTAATTGACCAATTGCTCTTACTGCTGATGTACTGACTCAAAACATTTTTATCTTTAATTCTGGTAAGCTGTAGCTTGCAATTTTCAAACACATTTCTGGTTTTTATATCGGCTTTTCCTCCTCCTGGATAAAAACTTTGGATTCCAAAGTTCTGTGTTGCTCCATTAAAATCAGTGAAAAGATGCAGATTTAGTCCATAACATCATATTCATCTCACCTAACATTAGCTATTGAGAAAGTCAGGCTACTCTAGGATAGTTCCATATGTTTTTCCTACAATAAATGATGAGAAGTAGATTGAGATGAGGAGATAATCTTATGACACATCCCATCCTAAATTTGGTCTCCGAGATAGGGAGGATAAATTGTCCTTTGGAAATACCCATCACTGCTGCTAGTCACAAACTGTGCTCATCACACCCACGACATGGTTCTGAACTTCAGCAAATGTGAGGCATCCAGATCCAGTGTTTTATTTCTGCGCTAGCTGTGTAACTCTCATGAAATTATCTTAAACTGCCTTACAAATATTAGTTAACTTAGGTCACAATATCTCTGTGAAAGAAGGAAATAAAGGCTGAAGAACCCACCTGTTCTCTATCATAAAACAATGCTACTCAGCACTTTAAGACAAGAAATATTTTGCTTCTAACTCAATAAGTAAACAGAAAATGGCATTAGGATAGATGGTCAGAAAATGACCTGAAATAAAATGAGAAAGGTCCTAAGTAAAATGTAATTATGATTTAAACCTTAACTACTCTTTTCTGAAGAATGTAATCTGTGATTTCTAATGCAAAACTACTTTTGGGATTTTGTTTTTCTGCTGCTTCTTCAGCTAGGCAGTTCTAGCACTGTACAAGCACATGGTATCATTTTTAAAAAGCATTTTTGTTTTCATGCTGTATTTTCATAGTTACTTACTCCATGTCACTAATAAAGTAGTTAGAAATTAACTGCTTTGGTGAACCTCTCTTCTTGGTTCATGCAGATATAGGAAGATGTGCATACTATACCACCAGTATAAACTTTTGCCATGCCTGGATGATCTTTATGGAAACTTCAAGTTTCAGACATCACATTTTGCTTTTCAGAAACAAAGAAAGAGGAAAACAAAAGATTATATGTCTGCTCCCACCATTTCTGAATGTTCACTGGTAAAGATACATGACACATAATTTCCTAAACAGGTACATTACAAAGTGTTGAAGAGTACAAAATCAATGGTTCCCAAGTGTAGGACAATGTATTTGCTTCTGAGCATTATGATGAAACTCCTGATATGAGGACCTAGTTGTTGCTGACACAGTTGTCTTATCTAAGCTCAGGTTTTATTAGAATATGTTACTTTTGTCCATTCTGCTGATTAATGATGCTTTTGAAGGGTTCATGCTTAGGAACTGGATATTGACAATAGACAGACATGTACATACATAATCTATAACCTATACAAGAATGTATTTAAAATATTTTACAGAAGAGGCCTCTGACTATGTACTCGAGACACTTTCAAATCCCTTCTTCTCCTCCAGCCACTTGAGTCCAAGGACAGCTTGTGGCAAAGTAGGGTAAGCATCTGGTATTGTTGAGAGCACAACTCTGGCTGTAGGATGTCTTAGAAAAAGAGAGGCTTGAGGCATTATGAATGGCAACTCAGATCAGTCCAAATTCAGATCAAATCTACTGAAATTTGTGTTGTCTTCAGGAAGATGGTGAGATTAAGGAAGAGGAAAATGGTCTTGATATAATCTCCTGGACTTCATCCTCAGTTAGGAGAAAGGGATAGAATTCTTCAACTTGTTTACTTGGGGCACAATTTAGTGGGGTGGGTATCTTACATGGTGTACAGAACAGTCCTAGTCTTTCAACTATCCATACAAGGGGACTGATTGGAGCTTATTCTAGCTTGCCCCCGTCCTGCCTTGCCCACGTACCATGGATTTTGTTGCTGCAATTTCACGCAGGCACGAGGCAGAAGCAGGTGCTTCCAATGGCCACTGGCTTTCACTGTGTGTGTTCCCTTGCATATTAACACAAATCACTGGTGAATATCGTGAACTCCCACAGCTAAATCCACTAGAACTCATGAGTTAAAACTTTCCATTTCCACTTCTGTAAAATGAGATGATAAAATTTTTAAGTTTCTGATATGTTCTACAGGGCTCAGTTGGTGTTTGCAAAGTGCTTTGAGATATTATGATTTAAACAAAGATTCATATGCATTTCACTACATGTTATTATCTCAGTGAATTTTCTTGAATTTTATGTATGGGAATATTTTCTTACAGTCCTGGCACAAAATGTATAGAAAAATCCAGATCAAATATAATAAACTTTTAAAAATATAAACTATAGTGGGTGTTCAGAACATCAAATGATGGCAGAATTTAGACTCTTCAGCCTGAAGCTGATAAACATATGTACAGATTTTTAGAAGGAGGCTTTATATTTCAGAAAGAAATACTTAGATATCAAACCCAAACAAACGGAAAGCACAGTTAACCGATCCACATGCTGCAATGGTGGATCTGAAATGGTATGTGTCTGTCCACCCACTATTGTACAGGCACTCAAGATACTAGTCATGAAACTATTTTTACCATCATGAGCTTGGTCTTTTAACCACCCACATTTGTCTTTTTAGGTTCTCACCTGTCAACGATGTAATTCACACCTTCACTTACAGCCCTGACCTAAAGCCAAGAATAACATGAAAGTAACAACATTTTTCTATTTCATTATTTCTCCTTAGGATTTATTTGCCTCTGTATTTTTTCAAGAATTTTTATGTGAAATTATTTCTGCAACATCATTCTTAAGAAAACTAAGATTTCTGAGAAAAACAAAAAGTGATTATGTTTATAATATTCCTTAGGAAGTAAACTTTCTTTGGAGTTGCAGACTGAAAGAAAGTAGATAATTTTTATTCTTGTTTACAGCATGGTTCCTACTTTGCACTAATTATGTATGAGGACTCTTCAAGAATGAAAGTAGCTGCTTCACCTTATGAAGGGAAGGACACTACCTTATTAGTAGTGTCCATCTACCTTTCAGTGCATGGTAACTATCAGGATCCTTTGTTCACTTGTCCAAATTAATTTGCTTTCCAACTGATCCATTTTCCAAGTCTCTAGAGAACCTTTTATATTCTGTATGTTCAGACATCCTTTTCCTAACTGTTCATCTGTCTTTCAAGTGGATCAAATCCATTAGCTCAGGGGTAGGAAATTTTGTTAACATTTACACAAAGGGATCATTAATTAGGACAGAATTTTCTTGGAAAGAAGGCTGCATGACAACTGCCCCCTAATTATGCTCTTGAACTTTATCCTAGCCTTTCTGTCCTCAACACTGATATTCATAGATTATGATATCATCNTAGATTATGATATCATAAAGAACCATTGAGATTATACAGCCTGGCCTTAAGGTAGGAGTCTGCCGTGAATTCATTTTTGAATTAGGACAGCAGGTAGTAACTGCAGGCAGAAAAGTTCTAATGGTCAACAAGGCTCAATCAGGCCATTTAAAGATGATTCTCAGACCATATATAGTATTTGCAGAAAAATAAATTTATATGTAGTAACATACTGCAATAGACAAGAAAGCTGTCACTTGGCTATAAAAGCTCAGAACTTCTGAACTGCAGTTTAAAAAAAGCCTTGCTTTGAAAATTTAGTCATGCAGCATCTAGCATAAAATTGAGGAAGTTAGTACACTAGTCAGTTACTCCATTGATTATTCTGCTGCTGTCACTGTTGAAAAACTTTGTCTTGTTTCTGGTATAAATGCATGTAGTTTAAACTTCCAACCATAGGCAAAAAGCCCTAGTGATTTCTAATTACGTTAAATGTAGCAATCAGCTATGAGCATGTTCTTATAT
>VYZW01001373.1:35124-61035 GCA_013401315.1 Balaeniceps rex | reverse complement strand
TGGAGACCAGAAGCAAATGTGCATGTCAGTTGGCATGTCAATTCCCAAGTGGGAAACCACCTCTGGTGCAGAAACAGAGGCAACAGCTGGAAGGCAGGGGCGGCCACCCACAGACAGACATCTCCATATTTGCCACCCCTTGCAGAATCTTGCCCTAGGCAGAACCATCTGTGCTGTCCGCTTGCTCATGTCAGCCCTGCAGGGAGATATATTACTTGAGGCAACAAAAATCATTGTGGGTTTTATATTTAAATTATTAAGTAGTTGTACATTTTCTGTCTGCACCACTGGAAAAATAAGGTCCCGCACCCAAGTCATGAACAGGTTTCCTACAATCCACTCCCTGAACTCAAATAGACAATATTATAAACCAGGCCAAGCACCTTGTTAAGTAAAGCACACCTCAAAACCAATGCCACACTTACTCTTCCTCAAGAAGCTTATTTCAAACATTTCTCTTCTCCTTCCTTCCTGGCTCTCCCTGTTTTCCTCATGCTTAAATTCTGCTTTGGAGGAGGTTTGTACACCACTCTATGTTTTCATCAGGATAGGCAGAATGACTTGAAAACAAGGGAAATTCAGGTTTATTTAATACTTTGGTTGCAGCCAGAGCTTCGGTAAGCTCTGCTTGCCACTGCACCAACATGTAGTATATCCAGCTGTTCCTCAAGGATGCTTCAGCTTCAGTCTCAAAAGCAGTTGTGCAGAGTCGGCACTTGCTGGTGTTTTTGAATGGGAGCACAATTGAGAGTGGACATGTTAGGTCACAGGTCAGATGCTAGATAAGTTATCTGCTTCAACATAAAATGCTTTTGAAATATTCTTGGCCAGAATACAAGCTGAAGTTTTTCAGTCTTTTAAGGATAGCTCTGTTTAATGAATACATTTCAGGTTGAAAGAAAGGTCTGCTTTTGTAAGTTTATGTCCTCCAAGATCCCAGATCAGGCTTTGTAGTTGTGCAAACAGAAAAGGGTTTGAGGAGAAAAGGATTATCTTTGGAGGCTGTAGGTGGGCCTCCCTCAGTTTCCTAAGGTTTATTACCCTTACGACAAGGAGACAAATTACAATAGTTTGTAAGGCCTCAACACTGAGAGAGATTTTAGATAATGTAGGAGAACAAAAAATGCTTCCCCAAATGGTATAGGGACCTAGGGCTGATCAGCAAGAGGTGTACCTGCTAATGCATGTCTCCCCAAAACTTCAAGCTACTGAAGAAATTTAACCAGAACTATCCACTGCACATCATAGGCAACCTGGACAAAGCTGCCACAACCACAAGACTTACTGACAATTTATTACTGACTATGGAGACAAGCATCAGTGTTTCCATTGACAGCTGTGGGGACTTCTCTGGGAAAATAACAAATCAGTAAGACTGCAAAGGACAGACCTAGCTACAAGCCACAGGGGAAGGTTGAAGTCCATCAGAACCAGCTGCTAAACCAAGGAGAAGGTTGGGAGGGAATAGAAACCATGTCCTAAAATGAGTTCTGAGCCACTGGCAGCTCCGCTGACAAGCCCATGTCTCCAATGACAGATCTGAAAACTAGAGTTCTGGAAGCTTGCATGGAAACTACAGCCTAAGAACAGACATTCAATCTGCTTAATAAGGTGGAAGATAGTCATGTGACCAAGAGATACAGAAAAGGCTCACAGCTTGTTACGTATCAAGGGCTTGGCAACTGCCAAATAAAATACAGAGGATTGTAGCAGAAACTTTTCATCTCCTATGGGCTAGGAGAGATCTCCAAGTGATGTCTTTTCCAAACGAGACACAATTTCCCAATTCTCCTCTACTGCATCAACCTTCCCTCCTTCCTCCAAAACAGAGTCTCAGTTGCCACTTTTTCTGGTGTCAACATCATTTTGCCTGGAAAGATGCTATGAGGAATCCTCCCTCCTCCCAACAGAGCAAGTTAGTTTATGCACTGTTTCATTCCAGCACAGATCAGTCTTGATGCATTGCCTTATTTATGTCCTGCATAGGCCTGAAAGGACTAGCCAAGCTAACATGTTTGTAGTACTCGCTAGACAGGAGTTCAAAGCAGCAGGCTCATTTTGAGGGATAAGCAAACCAAGTTTCTCTTTGCCTAGGAGAATTACTGCCCTTATGTCTAATGTGGGTGTGCTATGATCACTCTTTGCCTAGAAGAACTCCTGAATATATATATATGTGGTATGGGAAAGGCAGAAGGTGGTTAATACTTTCATCCATTTCCCTAAGGTAATCCAGCCCAGTCATGACCAGCATGAGATTGTCTTCAGAGAGTAGTGTCAGCTTGCCCATAATTGCTTTCTCCAGACAGAGCAGTCAGCATCAGGCAGAATTGCCCATAGATGTCACCCCCTGTAGTGGCTGGGAGAAGCTGCTGTGATGCCTTTTCCTCTGTGCTTGGCTGTTAGTGTCTAAGGGCACAATAAGGCAGCCACTACCCAGGTGAGCAGGAGGAAGCTAAGCAATAGGTGTGAGCATGGGATTATAGTGAGTGGGGATAACGTAGGGGAAGTTTGTTACATCAAAGAAGGGAGTGTGGACACCAAGGTGAAGTTCAAACCAGATTTCAGAAGGCAGCTGGTTCCTGGATGTGCTAGGGCAGAGAACTAACAGTGAGAGAGAGGCTGAGCATGGACATACCCGTGTGGTTAGAGTTGCAGTGCCATGTCAGAATGGGCCAGTGATGGGGTCCTACAGCCAACAGGCAAATCAGCAGTCAAGCAGTGAAGTACCAGAAAGTGCTGGGGACAAAGGAGAGAAGAGTGCTGAGGAAAGTGTGGAGGACACCTGTGGTGAAGAACAAAACAGGATTGCAGAGGGCTCACAGTCCAGTTAAAGGAACTGGGCAAGGGAAGGTGCCCAGTGAAGAGTGATGTGTGGGTTTGACCTCAGCTGGCTACTAGGCTCCCACCCAGCTGCTCTCTTGCTCCCCCTCACCAACAGGACAGGGTGAGAAAATAAGATGGAAATGCTCGTGGGTCGAGATAAGGGCAGGGAATTTGCTTGCCAGTTACTATCACAGGCAAACCAGACTCAAGTTGGTGAAAATGATATCCATTTCTTGACAGTTAGAAATAGAGTAGGATGGTGAGAAACAGACAAGAGTAAAACACTTTCCCCTCAGCCTACCCCTTCTTCCCAGGCTCAACCTCTCTCCTTCACTCCCAACTCCTCTACCTCCTCTCACCCCAGACACGCAGGGGAGTGGGGAATGGGGGTTGTGGTCTGTCCGTAATGGTTCCTCTCTGCCACTCCTTCCTCCACACACTGCTCTAGTGTGGGGTTCCTCCCATAGGATAAAGTCTTTCACAAACTGCTTCATCGTGGGTCCTCTCCACAGGGTACGGTCCTTCAGGAACAGACTGCTCCAGTGTGGGTCTCCCATGGGCCACAGCTTTTTCCAGAAAACCTGCCTCTGCATGGGGTCCTCTCCACGGGCCACAGCTCCTGCCAGGAACCTGCTCCTTCGTGGGGTCCTCTCCATGGGCTACAGCTCCTGCCAGGAGCCTGCTCCAGCATGGGCTCTCCACAGGCTGCAGCAGCTTCCTTCAGGGCATCTCCACCTGCTGTGATGTGGGATCCTCCATGGGCTGCAGGGTGGATACCTGCTCCACTGTAGTTATCCTTGGGCTGCTGGGGACAACCTGCTCCACCATGGTCTTCTCCATGGGCGCAGGGGAATATCTGCTCCAGCGTCTGGAGCACTTCCTCCCCCTCCTTCACTGACCTTGGTGTCTGCAGGGCTGTTTTTCACACTTTTTTTTTCCTTTCCTTCTTTGCCTTTGTGGCATTTTTGCCCCTTCTTAAGTACTTCCTCCCCAAGGTACCACCATCTTGTCTGAGGGGCTCAGCTGTGTCCTGTGGTGGGTCTGGCACAGAGCAGCCCTGGCCTCTCCTCACAAAGGCCCCCCTACAGCCCCTCCCCTACTGAAACCTTGTCACATAAACCCAATACAAGTGAAAAACTCCATAGGTTGGGTCTAGGTTTCTCCATGGGGAGATAAGGAGCACTTGCTAACTAGAAAGAAGGGAGGAAAGCTGGAGAGAGGTCAGGAGTGCATGGGAGCATCAGCTACTGATGGTGAACAAGACAGAAGGAAAGAAGTGGGCAAAACCATAGAAGACTAAGGAGGAAGGGGAGAAGGAGAAAATGATAAGGACTGCAAGGAGGCAGAGACATGGAGGAGTGGCAAATTAATGGGCCCATGGCTGCAGGGAGTGAGGAGGAATGGCCATGAGCAAAGCAATGGGCTGTGCAAGAGGAGCGAAGGGAGGCTGGGAGATGCACACCCTGAGATCTACTAGGCAAGCTAAGCAGGGAAAAATTAAGCACAAATTAATACTAAGGGAGAGAAGAACATTGCACAGAAGAGGGGAAAGAGTTAATACAAACTGTTGTGAAAGTCTGTAGGAGGGCATGAAGGGGAGGAAGAGAGAAAGTGGAGGAGGCAGCTTATGAGGTTTGGATTTGTTTTTTTCTTAAGTTTTACAGAAAATGTAGTACCTATACATAAAAGCTGATTCCCCATTTATCACTTTCAGGTATCCATACCGCAAACACACTCCTTCCTTGCATGAAGCTTGAAAGCATTGGTAGGCAAAATGAAATGGGTGATCCCCCTTCTGTTTGGTGCGTGACCTGTGACTGAGCCCGGGAGGTTATGTGGCAGTGGCACAAGGATATGTGCCATGACCTAAAGCCACCTGGCTTGTTGGATTTGGACTGTGTTTCCAAATTGACACTAGTGCATTGCTTTCTCTTTTACTTTCCAACCAAGGTACACTGCAGTAAGGTACAGCTGAAACTGAATTTACATCCAATTTTGAAAGGACATTTCAGCATGTGGATCGCCTTCTAAAAGCCAGCCACTATAAAGCCCAGGGATTTCTGGGTTGAGCTTTTCCAGATTTCTTTTAAACAGCTTTAGTTAAAGAATTGCCAAGTTGGGGCACTCAGCTAGCCTTTGTCCAGCTCTGTGTACAAAGCCCTGCAATACTTCCAAGCTTATGACTAAGATAACTTTTTAACAGTAGTTTATATTGGAGAACCCTAAGACTTTGATAAAGTCTACTAACCGCCTCCTCTTAGTCCCCTTCATGCCTGCAATAGCTGTCCTGTTCTGTAACTGCACACTGGGATATAGAAGAACTATTTACATCAAAACCAAAAATAGAAATAAATCAATTGTCTGATTGGAAAAAATGGGTAATTCCTCTGGAGATCTGTAATTGCGTATATAAAAACTGTTCTGTAGTGGCTACAAAGCTGCGCAGGAGGAGAACCTGCCTCCCACTGTCATGCACTCACTGGGTATAACAGGGGAAGTGAAGCCCTGGCTCCTGTACCCCTTCTTCCACCAAGGTTTAGTAAGGACTGCAACTCTTTCTCTCAAGAGGGCTACAGTAATGTAGTGTCTCTTGACCCAGCCACCTGCCACCACAAACCTTGTGACAACTAGACACTGAGGTCACTACTTTATTGATGAATTTTTTGGAGATCAGTAAAGGAAAGCAAAGATTTTGGGAAGGCAGAGAAAAGACAGGGACTGTTTACATAAGCCATGTTTCTTAGGAAGACAAGGATCAAAATGATAAGACTACAGCTTAATGTAAGGCATGCAATTTATTTCAATCAGGCATTCCCATAAAGGAGCAAATCTGAATCATGGCTTTGTGGCACACATAGCAGTCATCTACTGATTAACAATCTCCCTACAGGGTTAATGAGTCAGCCAGATCACCCACACATTATGAAAACTACAGATAAAATTTAGAAGTGTTGTCATTTTCCTTGAGGAAAAAGCAGCGATGATTAATGAATCTTAGTCTGCTGAGGTCCCCAGTCATGGACAGGAACATATTTATCCCTTCTGTGAACTCTGAAGATGATGATATTCACCAGTGACTCATGATTTGGGGTGTTTTGAAGAGGTGCAGCACAGGAAGTATTGAATGCTCACTCTGAAAGGCATATGGTTTTGGTTTCTTAGATCGATACCTTTAGCCCCTTTTGAAATGTTTTGGTCTTTAATATTCTTTTTCTATGAGAAGCAAAATTAAGTTAGCAACCTATTTCCATTCTTAAACCTCATTTTAGGTTCCCTAAAGCTTTTGGCTTGATTGAAGAGTGCCATGTTTCTCTGAGAACAAAGATCGCTTAGGCCACTTGAATAAAACTGCAAGCAGTTCTGAAGTACCAACCGTTGTAGTAGCCTGCTTTGAAACCCTGGATTTTTCCCTAACAGTTTTCTGCCTTCTTTGTACCTCAAATGCTAGCTTATTAGCACTGTTTTGATCTTTTTGGAGAGTTAGTCCTCACTGTTAACCTGGGGGAAAAACAGGCTGACAGTAAAGGACTTTGGAGAAGGTGAGCAGTTAACAGGGCGAACACCAATTATATGGCTCTTCTAGCCAGCACTCTGTGAAATCAGGTTTAGCCACCAATGTCAACATAAACAGGTTTGTGAATACAAAGTTTTGTACTTAAATCTATGCTTAAGACATTTAAATGAAATTTCCATTATATGTAAAGAGAGAGTCGAATCTTCACATTTACCCCCAGTCCAGTCTACTGAAGTGGGCAGTCTGCTCAATGGGCTGTTGCAGGGACTGAGGATAGTGTTGGGACCATCCAAGCACAGGACTACAGCTGTTCTAGCCTCCTCATTTAGAGATGGGCCCCCCAGCAGGTTCCTATAGGAGGACCTTTCACTTTGGTGGGGTGTGGGTGAGGGTGGGAACATGTCGTCCCACTGTGGAGCTCAAATCTCTGGCAAAGAGAATTCTGTTGAGCGCTGCATGTTAGAATTAAATCGATTACTGAAGATAAATCTCTAATGATTAATCTATACCCATTTATTTAAGGATTTGGCTTGGCTCATATAACACTGGGTAATTCAAAGATTTGTTGCATGCTACAATATACAGTTCCCATATGGGTGATTTTCTCTTTCCAGAGTTCAGTGTCATTATAGCGTTTGTGTACTGAGCAGCCATCCAGCACTTTGTTAAAATAGCCTATTTGTCCAATAATACCAGCTCAATTACCATATTATCTGAAATACAGATAATGCTCAACTATAGTTAAAAAAGCATAGCAATAAAAAAATTCTGCAAGAGCTAAGAGACCTACACTTGAGTAAGTGTCCTCAAAAGTAATTCCTCCTCATTAGCCCCATATCTAACACGAGACAGACGCTGAAAACCCTGAAACTCTCCTGAATACAAAACAGTGCATCATTCTCCTTTGAGGAGGAGAAATTCTCTTACTAAGATTTTCGGCACATCCTGATTTGGTAGCATGTGTAGCCTTCAAGTGGTGCAGCATGCAGGAGTTACTGTGCCCTGAAAATAGGAACTGTGAAGAAACAGCTCTGCAGGGAACAGTAGGGAAAGACAGAAGTTACTTCCATTTGACCTGATCTGATCCTTTTGGGTCCCTGGGTTGTAACTCGCACTCTGTGCAGGTAGAAAACATACATGGTTTGACTTCTTTTCCTGACTGTCTTTCCTTCATTAAAAGTCTACTTTTCAGCCCCTCTTATGGCCTTCCTAGAGGTGCTATGAAATCCATTTCCACTGTGAGTTTCCAGAGGTACTTCTCTGTCTGTGGTTAGAGGACAGCCTCTCAAACTGTGCTTCCCTGTCTGGGACAAGACCCAGCCCAGAACTGGGATGTCACAGCTCTTCCCCATGTTCTCTTCCTCCCACTCACCCCATGAGCCTCCAGCGAGTCAGTTTAAACACTGACAGCGTTCTTGTACGTAGCCACTCTCCCCCAGTATGTAATCCCCACTGACAGCACAGCTCCATCTGTGCCGCATTTCCAAGCACATGGGGGAGGATCTGCAGGCTGAAGAATTATTTCAGTGGCATAAGACTTCCACAGGCTTTTGCAGCCCTGAGTGGGCAAGAGTTTGATGGCAGGGAAGGTGCTGTCCCACCTTTCTCTCTTCCCTCCTCCCAAGTTAACCTCAGTATCTAGGAGCAAACTGCAAGCACTGGATAAATTGAGATGCCAGGCAATCAAAGCAATGACAGTGATTAATAGTGTGATCATGCCAAGACATTTGTGGGTTAGCTTACTGCAGTTCAGATTTAAAAAAGAAATTTGAGAAATGTTTTTGGATGATGAGAAATGCATGGAAGACTCACAGTGACAGGGTATTTCTATGGTGACCACTGCAGCATCACATTTAGACTATAGTGATAAGAGATGTTAATGGCGGAGTTGTGGCTCCTGAAGCAGCCAGATCTTTAGGGAAGCTGAGTATGCTTTAAAAGGAGCAAGAAGATGTTTCAAATGGATAACAAAACAAAAATACAGACAGAAAGACTGTCCCAGCCATGTAGAAATTTGGAGCTGAGGTATGAGAGCTCTTGGATTCCCAAGTACAGCTCTGCAAATACAACACTGTTTTTTCAGTATTTCTAGTGCAACAGGCAGAAAACAAGCAGAAACAATGGGCACATTTGTGAAGCTGGATACCAGAGGAATACAAAGGCTGTATTTTCAGCTTCTCATCAGGAAAACATCACAGCTCATTTTTTTCAGGATACACATTGAGGTTTTGTTACTAAGGAAGCCAAGGCAAATCATGGTACACAAGGCTCAGACCCAGGAATTAGAAAATAATACGAAAGTCCATATCTAGATAAAAACCACACAGTATTTCTTAGAAGAGCTATCTGTAAAGGGAAACACATTACCCCTTAGCTCTGTGCTGGTTACTCTGAAGAACCTTCATGTTCTGAGCAAGCCAAGCTGATAGTATTCCCCTTTTTTGACAAAATGAAGGCCATGTTAGATTTCAGCTCTGTCCCTTTCCTTGCTAAGCTTTTTTTTCTCAGGTAACACCTTCATAAACATCTTCTTGTGCTACCTTTCTCCCTGGAGTAGACCATTAGCCCTTTCTACTTGCTTGTACCTGGTGCAGCCGCTACAGTTTCTGCCATCAACTTTTCTTACCACTCTCCAGTAGCTAAGGCATCACCTGGGTTTACTCATAGAGGCCCCAGACTCCTGTAAGGCTTTCTAAAAGCTTTATACCTGGATGAATCCCACCTTATTTGCCTAGCTGTAACATGATGCATTAAAAGTCTCTTTTTTAAAACACAAGTAACTTCTGAAATCAGGATAAATTCGGGGATCATAGTTTGATGAAGAACAGGCAGTAGAAATATATTGGGTGACCTGAGGCCAGGGCAGTTGTCACCAATACTACAGCTTCAGGGCAAAGAAGCCTCACAGGAAATTATCTCCTCTTGCCTATATTTGTCCTCCAAGGTGAGGATTCAGCCAGCACACTGAGTACTACTTCTGTTAGCTCTGGAACGCTAACATGTTGCAGAGGATATTTCAGGAAAATGAGCAGAGCCGAAGCAATGTTCAGGAAGCTGTGAGATAGTATTGTAGAATAATTTCATTCACAAGGGACCTCTGGAGGTCTGTGATCCACCACTTGCCCCACCACCACCCATGGAGCTTAAAGGCATGCCAGCTGAATCAGGCTGCTCCAGGCCTTGTCCAGTAGAACTGGGAAGATCCACAGGAGTGGAGATCCCACGGCTTCTCTGGGTCTCTCCTCCTGGGTCAAGCATCCTCCTGGGGAACAAGGGGCTCCTTTGGTCTCTGGTGAGTGTCTTTGGTGCTGTCCCTTTGCACCTCTGGGAAGAGCCTGGCTCTTTCCTTTATCTTCTTCCACCCCAAGGAAGTTGAAGACATCCAAAAGAGTCCTCCTTTCCCTTCTTGTCTCCAGGCTGAACAAAGGCCTTTCTCTCCACCTCTTTCCAGATGTGCTGTGCTCCAGCACCATCTTCATCTCTGTGGCATCTGCTGAACTTTTTCCATGGAGTCAATGGCTGCCCTGCTCTGGGGAACCCAAACTGGACACAGGTCCCCAGATGCAGTCAGGCTTAGTGGTGGTGATGAAAGGGGAAAGATCCCTAGGACTGGGGTGAGGTGGCACAGAAGCAAGTTTAGGCAGCTGAGTCTATTGGGGCAATGCAAAGCAGTGGCCTTGGTTGTCCTCTGGGATTCAGAGGGGGATTCTTGGGTAGGAAGTTGGTGCGCACAAGATACTGATTTTTCCAGGAGGAGACAGCAAAGTGTGAATGACACAGAATAAGGTGTATAGAATATTTCCTTAACACTGGGCCAACCCTGCAGGGGAACGCTGTTTAAAACTGTCCTTAAGGGATGTTGGAGTAGATGTGTCCCTTTCTATTGTCTTATACCTAAAGTTCAGTCTGATTTACTTTGGCCTCATAAGAGGTAAAAAAGTGACAGGTTTAAGCTTGTCATCTATTTTGTGCTGTGAGACCCCCTAAATAATTGCACTTACTCATTTTGGTTTTCATTACTGGCAGATGCTGCTGTGTGAAACAGTAATCCAGAGTCTTGCATAATAAAATGAATGCTGTTCCACTGCCTGTCGGCCCAGGACAGAGGGTTTTCTTGTCCAACAGAAAACAACTGAAAGGCTGCCTAACACTGCCACCTTGGGACATCTACACACACCTTACTAATTCTTAAACATCGCTAGAAGACTTTTAGTTCAAATTTTTATAAGTACCTTTCAGAAACTACACAGAGACTTGTCTCCGTACAATGATCTAAAAGCTATCCATTTCCATTCAAACAAATTATTTTCAGGACTAAAGAACGTATCTAAAACTGTCTTTAAAACTTCTCTCTTAAAAACACAGATTAAATTTTAGACATAAAATTGCTAGAAATTATTTTAGATTCTTTAAATAAGCTATTGGATTTGGAGCTTGTCTTCAAAGATGATCAGTTACAATTGCATTCTATGTAGCTTAAGTAAGATCTAAATTTGGAAACCTAAAATCAGCCATTTTAGCAGAGTAAACCCTATGGTTCAAACTCAGCCCTACTGTAATCATTTTAGATAGGAGGTACTTGCAAACAACCCTAGAGAAAGAGAAAACAAGACCAGTCCTTTCCTTTCCTTTCCTTTGAGTGGCAAGAGCTTATGGTTTGCAAACATACAGTGCCAGTTCCCATATGATGGGGAAGTGAGAAACCACATATAATTACTGTCTGCAAGATGTTTAACACTGGTCTGGGAGCCACTAGCTGCCTTTAATTGCAGAGAGTTTGCAGACCCTGTCTAATATAAACACTCGCAGCAAGTAATTCCAGCTCACTCTCACATCTCACCTGGGAAACTGGCTCTCGGTGACCCTGCTGGAGCAGGGGGGTTGGACCAGATGACCTCCAGAGGTCCCTGCCCTTCTGTGGCTCTGTGGTCCTGTGATTCCCACCGTGGTGATAAGGAGATGCTGTCACCAGCCAACCTGAGACAGCCTTCTGCCCTGTGCAGGGCAGGGCCCCAGGCAAACCCCAGATCAGGAGGTATCAGCTCCTTACTCCTGGCCCTGCTCTACACCAGAGCCCAGCAAGACCCCAACCAGCTGCAATGGCAGGCTGAGGGGAAGAAGATGAAGCATTTCCTGACAGGCTGAAGTCATTTGGTAGGAGCTTGCGCTGAGAAGAAAGCTGAAGAGGGTGTGAAAATGGTGAGGCACTCACCTCGGCACAGGGTGCAGCACTGTAGAACAGAACTGAGCCACCAAAGCTGAAGCCCCATGCATTTCCTGGCCTGACCTGGGGGATCAAGGAGACCTCAAAGCTTAGAAGCCCAGAAAACACAGGCTCCCACCTGAGATGGGATAGAAGTGGCTTTCAGGTGACACAGGCTGCTTCTCCGGAGGGCTGTGCTGGTGATGAGAGTAGCTTTACGTTGTTATGGAAGAAGGGAAACTATGCTTGGTGCTGAAGAAGCAGTTCCTGAGGAACTCGTTGCTTGCTGTCACTGCATAGGGGAGGAAGCCCTTTGTACAGATTAAGCCTTCACCTGGCCTCAACGAAATAGCTATGGTCAGTACATGGGACATGTTGGCGAGGCAGGGAAAACAAAAGTTCACAGGCTCACAGGCAGCATGATGCAAGGCCCGGAGCTGCACTGTCCTGGCGGGACCATTGACAGGAGGCACAAGTGCAGCCAGTATGATAAATGTGAGAAACCCACCCGAACACTGCAGGCTTTGGGAGCCCTGCCTTGCCTTTGTGATAACATTTCTACGCTCCAAACATCCTCCCATACCCACCCACAGCAAACTACCAGCAGGAAAACCAGGCTGCACATCAGAGGCAGAACATTCAGTTTGGCATAGAAGGAGCTGACATGAGTCTCAGTTCTATTTTCCATACCCCTTAGGACACGTTAATGTGAACAAATACATTCCTGCTCTGAGGTTATTTTAAAGAGCAATTTTACAGATTATATGCAGAAATGACCTAAAAAAGGCTGATGTAATTTATTATGTTCTTTAACGTTCTTGCAACAAAAAGATCATGTTGTCATTCTGCCCTCTATGCAAACCCTGTTCAAAAGGACGCTTAAAAAAATATTAGCCTAACAAGTCATTCTTGCTGGATGTAAACTGAACAAACATAATTCAGCTGCTGACTCAGATTAAGTAGAAGCAAGAGACAAAATTCCTGAACACAGAGTGATTTAGAGATGTGGGTAGGGCAACAATACATTGTCAAGTTTTATGTTAAGCATGAGTCTGGGTAAAAAGACCCACAAGGGAAAACATATTGGACAATGCAGAGACTGCTGCAAACGGAGATTGTGGTTTCCGTACCCTATTGCAGTCCAGGTCTCTCTGCAATGAGATCTAGTTCTCATGGCACTGAATGACTGTACGTGAATGTCAAATTTTCACTAAAAAGACCTCTCGAAAACTCAGGAGTAAAATTCCAGTCTTCTGGAAAGAATGTGGAAATCAAATGAGGGAATCCTAAAAGGTTGGAGACCAGGAGGCAATGATAAAGTTAACATTTTATTTCTCTTAAATGAGTGATTTACCATCTGGGTAGCATTGGGGAAAATGGGGCAGAGTAGGGATTAGCTTTTCTTGATTAGTGAATGTTTAGGTCAGGCAAATGTAGGACTGACCACTACGCCAAAAGTCTGTTCATGTTTTGCTATTGCTGCATTGTCTGAAAAAGGATTTTGTGAACCATGTTGTCATACCAGATGTGCTATTGTCTGAAAGTTACTCTTTTTCCAGTTTGCTCAGGACAGAGCAGAGTTTTACAATAGGCATTTTTCCACTTACGGTTCTTGCTCACTCAGCTGCCAGGCCTGTAAATTATCTTGTTAGAAGCCTTTTTAAGGAGGATTTGGTGAAGATAGGTACTTTGCTGTACAAAAGGATTCATTGTTTTGAAATGTGCTTTTGCTCCTGGTTTTAAATACAAGCCAAACCTTTCAGCATGCTCTGCACAGGGGATGCAGCAGCAGATTTGGGAAGCTTTTCTCCCCATTTCTAAAGCAGTAACCCTGCATCAGGCTAGAGACCTTATTTCCCAATGTCTGCACAGATAGATGGAAAATGCTCCAGCGAAGAGGGAGGCAACTTCCCATCAGAACCCTCTATGGCTTAATTAAAACCAATGCACCTGTATTAGATGTTTTCATCTTGATAACTGGGCAGATTCCTCCAAATATTTTTTTCCCAGACATTTAACATCAGCAACATATGACAAACATGCTAAAATAATGGTTTTTTTCACACTGGCGCTATGGAAAAACTCCTACAATTTCATGCAAATTAGTTTTAGCCTAGCAGTTGCCCTCCAGTGTGTGTGGTATATATTTCCCTGTGTTATTAGGGAGATTAGTTAAATTGTGGTATTTCTGATGTGCCTCAAAGCTACAGGTCAAAGGGGAATTGACTGCCAGTATGTGACTGACTCTTACTCCGCAGGGGTTCAACCATATTTCCAAGGCAAGCCATTAGTGCATTTGACCCTGGGATCCAGAACAATCCACAGCAGGAGGAAGCATCCAGAAGAAAGGCAAACCACAGCCAACATCACAGAGCATAAGAACCTTTGGTTTGAGCGGCGCTTGTTGTTCATGTCACATGCACGTTCTCAGCAAGGGGCAGTCCATGCTGTTGTGTTTTATCTACCTTCCCCTATCGGTGGGCTTTGTCATAATAGATATCTCCATTCATGGTTTGTTCACTATTAACTTCAAAACAGTTACTCTAGTTTAAACATTGAACATTATCTAGCACACTTGCTGTTCAGTGATACTATTCTATCTAGTCTTTTATTTCCCTAATTACTTAATATGCTGTGACTTGAAATGGTGCTAGTCTGCCAAACTAGAAACAGATTAAAGAAAAGAACATGAACTATTAATATAGGACTTAAATACATGCCTGAAAGGCTCCCTGAGATCTTCAGTGATTGTTTTACTGTGAGGTCTTGCGCCTCTTCCACTGTGGGAATCTGCTGTCTCAGGAGGCAACAGGAGCTTCTGCTGTAATTCACAGTACTTCTGACATGAGAAAGATAAGGGCATGCTTTTTTCCCCAACAGCGTTACTCATTTTCTGAGTATGTAAGTGAAAAGTAAGCAACCTCACCTTTATGAAATGAGTGTGCACACTTCCCCATTTACATTAAAAATACAGGATCTTGCTGGAAACCTTTCAGTCAGCAAGGGAGCCCATCTAAAAATGCGATTGATGGTGTGCTCCATGTGGAAATGCACAGCTAGATTTTAGAGCATTAATGTAGTAAAATTTTAGTAAATTATTTTCATGTAGTTTTTTCTTTGCATTAGTAATGAGTCAGCATCATATATTGCAGCATCAGCCTGAATGGCTGACTGCATTGGCTTTACTATCACAGTTTACATTTGTTTTAAAACCAATCAGTTCTACATGGATTATCTTTCTGGCCTCTGTGCTATGAGGTTTATCTCATGCTCTTTATATGAACAACTCCTTATGCTGTCTCCGTGTAACACTATAATGTATCTCCTGAGCATGTGTAAAGGCCATGATGACAGTTAAATCTGAATGAGATTTCTGCTGGAATAAAAAATGTGTTCAGGTCTATCACTTAGAAGTTTTGCAGTCTATGCAGTCTATCAGGTTTTATAAGTCAAATGATTATTCCAGCTTGCTAGTCTGAAGCCACAGGATGTAAAAACCACATCATTTATACAGATGCCAATTACTCCCTAAAAGTATTCAAAATTATTTGTAACAATTCTGACTTTAAAAACTTGTGCTATTAAGAACATTTAAATAGTGTAATTGCATTTTCAGCTATATTAGCATGTGTGACAGCACGGAATAGAAAATGAATCAGCCTCTGGGTGGTTAATTTCTGATGTGAGTTTAGCTCTACAGCACCAAGAGAAACTTCAGTGATTCTGCAGGGCCATAAAGGGAATTTCAAATTATAACAATTGGGATCTCTGTAAAATAATTCTGCCTTCAGATCTGTAAATTATGCATTGAAACAAGAACTGGGTGTTTGCTCAAGGTGGGAAGCGACTGTGAAGTTCAGCATGAGAATACAAAAAAGGTACTTCGTGAATGTCCTGGTTTTGGCTGGGTTAGAGTTAATTTTCTTCCTAGTAGCTGGCATAGTGCTGTGTTTTGGATTTAGTGTAAGAAGAATGCTGATAACACACTGATGTTTTAGTTGTTGCTAAGTAGTGCTTACCCTAGTCAGGGACTTTCTTTTTCAGCTTCCCATGCTCTGCCAGGTGCACAAGAAGTTGGGAGGAGGCACAGCCCAAGATAGTTGATCCAAACTGACCAAAGGGCTATTCCATACTGTCCTGGTTTCAGCTGGGAGAGAGTTAATTTTCTTCCTAGTAGCTAGCATAGTGCTGTGTTTTAGATTTAGTGTAAGAAGAATGCTGATAACACACTGATGTTTTGGTTGTTGCTAAGTAGAGCTTACACCAGTCAAGGACTTTCTTTTTCAGCTTCCCATGCTCTGCCAGGTGCACAGGGAACTGGGAGGGGGAACAGCCAGGATAGTTGATCCAAACTGACCAAGGGGCTATTCCATACCATATGACGTCATGCTCAGTATATAAACTGCGGGGAGTTGGCCGGGGGGAGCAATCGCCGCTCGGGGACTGGCTGGGTGTCGGTCGGCGGGTGGTGAGCGGTTGCATCACTTGTTTTCTTTTCCCTGGGTTTTGTTTGTCTCTCTNGTGGGTGGTGAGCAGTTGCATCGCTTGTTTTTTTCCCCCTGGGTTTTGTTTCTCTCTCTCTCATTCTCCTTTTCATTGCAATTTTATTACTATCATTATTATTATTATTATTTTATTTCAATTATTAAACTGTTTTTATCTCAACCCGCGAGTTTTCTTTTGCCCTTCCGATTCCCACCAGGGAGGGGGAGGGTGAGCGAGCGGCTGTGTGGTGCTCGGTTGCCGACTGGGGCTAAACCACAACAGTCCTTTTAAAAAAATATGGAACGCTTCACGAATTTGCGTGTCATCCTTGCGCAGGGGCCAGTCCTAGTCTAATAGCATTAAAGTAAGACATAAACTATATCCCACACATTTTCTTAGCAACTCTGTGATCCTGTGAACCAAGAATCATTAAGACTGAAAAAAGCACCAAGAAAATAGGCATATTTTTTAAGCAGCTGGTTTTTACTTTCTGGTCTGGTGTAATAAAAATCCAAACAAATTGCTCTTTCTACAGAAGCTGTATTTCCCATGGATTTCTGTCCAGTATCCACTCTGCCACATTAATCTCTTCTTTTGTGCTCCCTCTAACACCCTAAGTGTCTCCCATGACCCTGAGCTCTTTTTGGTTGAGTGGACAGGGGGTCAAGAGGCAGTGCGTGCCGTGGCTGGCTTGGAACAGGAGTCAGGGTGCCAACTGCCCAGCTTACCCCCGCTTCTGAGCTTTTTGGGAGCTGGCCAGAAGAGAGAATACCTGACCTCCCTCTGCTTTCCCTTATACACAGTATTGCTGGTCTGTCTTCCTAGATGCCAAGTTTTACAAAACGTATAAGACATCAAAGTCATTGGGATTTCCACCCTTCCATCTAGCATGACTGAAGCTGGCCAGCAGATATGAAAGCTATCAGGGAGGGACTAAGAAAATGGATACATGCAGGTAGCATGAATGCATAACCCCCTTTTCCAAAGCAAACTATTCTAAAAAGGCGCAGGACAGCCTCTCATGCAAGAATACTAAAACGCTGAAGTGACCACTCCTTTAGCAATGAAAAGGAAAAAAATAAGCAGAGTGTAATCTGCAGTAAAACCTCACAATAAAAAAAAAAACAAACAAACCAAAACACATGACGAAGGGACAGCCCATACTCAGAAAGACAAAGCATGAAGTTTCCAGCTAAACAGAACTGTAGTTCCTTGTGCCTTACAGTCAGCGCTGAAAAATACACATGCCTGATGGGGGGAAAAAAGAGGGGGCGGGGAAGGAGGAAGTTGTTGTCGTAGTAAAAAAAAACCACTAGAAAATAAGTTGGGAGGGGCAAGAAACAAGAAGAGGAGCACCTTGGATGATTCTTTCCTCTGAATAACCTTATATTATGTTAAGGAAATACTAAATCCAGAATAGGTAATTTTAATACAAGAAAAGTGTGCAAAGTTTGCAAAATGAAGTGCAACTTTTCCCCAAGAACCTTCCTATATTTCCTCTGTAAAGATTTTTTTTATAACTGTGCAGGGAAATAATATAAACAGTTCAATTTCATTCTGAAATGTAGTGCCTTGAGTAGTAGATTTGTGTCCCAAGTGTCGTGTTTGGCCCCCTCACCACACAACACTGGTCCCAGTGGTGCACTCTGGTGAGAGTATCAGTAAGGCCACTCAAGAGTTACTCATATAGATCGCAGATTTTTCCCTTGGCAAAGGGTGGGGGTCTTCTAGTGCAGCACTAGGGAAACTGTGCTGCTTTCCCAAATACTTGCTAGCTCTCATTTTCAGTAGCATTGAATATATGCATGACAAATATAGTCACTGTGCCATTTTTCATCCTTCTGGGCTGGTTTAGGGCCCAGTTGGTTCCTTTTATGTTTACGGGTTATTTCTGGTCAAGAGCTATTGCAGAAAGAAAAGAAGGACTGAGACTTCTCTTAAACAGGGTAATTACTTCTGGACTTCTCTGAAGTTTTCACATGCCACTTCCTATAGCCACTGTGTAATAAAAATACTGAGTTGGTCTTTTGCAATTACACAAACCGACAGCAGAAGGCCAGGAGTGAAGTAAACATGCATGCCTCCATGTGTTGTGGGGTGTGGGTGTGTGAACATACTGTGTCCCCCTTTGCATTCTCCTGCAGAGGGATTAAGAAGTCCCATGCTGGGGATTTCTGGCATGCAGAGATAGAGGCAAAGCAGAAGAGAAGGAATTGTGCTTATACTCCTTTGCACGGACTTGTCTAAAATCCTCTGTCAGCCTATATACTACTCACCCAGCCTCTATATTGTAGCTGCTCTTTACATCTGTGAAGTGTTATAAAGCAGAAGGAATACATTAGTGAATCTGACTACAAAAAGGCAGGAAAAAAAAAAAAGGGGGGGTTTTGAGAACTTCTCTGTAGTTATTAGCGATCGCAAATGGCGACATTCTCTTTGGTGTTTTAAATAATGTTTGGGAAGGGAATTCCATTCCAGGTAAATGTCCAGCTGAAAGAGTCTGAAAGAGAGTATGCATCCAATCACGTTAAATTGCACTGAAGAGAAATTGCTATTACCACAAAACAAGTCTTCCAAACACCAGAAATTGAACTAAGATGACCAAACGTGCACGAGAGGCATAGATAAATCATCCAGGCTTTTTTTGTCTTGCAGAAAGAAGGAAAAGGAAAGAGGAAGGGGCAAGAGAGAAAGAGAGAGAAAGGCAGAACAGGGAGCCACTGTCCACAGGCATCACTGCTTTCTGGGAATACGAACAATGATGTGTTGTGATGTGTAATAATTATAATCATATGGCCCTTGCACAGCATCCCTGCAAAGCAGATTTAACAAAGTCCCTTGTGTGCCCTACCTGGATAGCTCAGTTCCAGCACTGAGCATCTCTTCTCATCTTCATCTTGGCTCCAGTGTACCTGGACTTGTAGTAGTTGCTTTCTGGGACCACCAGGCATCCAGTCGTGTTTACAATATGTGGATCCTTACTCCGTTCTTTAGCTCCCATATAACACATTTCTTTGTGCAGAGAACAAAAGATAAATCTGGGAGTGTTTGAGCAAAAGACTGTCTTTGCTTGCCTCATCAGCACTGTGCCTGCAATACAGCAGCAGCTGCTTGTGTGTTGAGGACATCTCTGATGACTTTGGATCGGGACACCACCATTGTACCGGGGATCAAGCAAAGATGACTCAATGTTGTACTAGTTAGACGTGGCTGTGCACCTGCATGGAAAGGAAGAATAAGCAAGAACTGTGAAAATACAGTAATGCTAGAGCCATGGCCACGAATGTTTAAGAGGAAAATGTTTCAAAAAGCTTACAATAGAAAAAAAGAAAAAATCAGAAAGGAGGAAGCTGGAAAAGCTTTGTGGCTAGAACAACCTGACAACAGAGATCCATGGTAGAGAGCAAAGGGCAGGGAAGAAGTGTGCTGCACCAGTGCCTATCCCTACCTGTGCCACACCAGCCTCTTGCCTTCCAGCTCGCCAAAACCACTCTCTGCAGCTGGAGCCGCTGCCCTAGCAGGCAGGCGGGCACGGGTAGGGGCTCGGCGCCCACAGCAGGGCTCCACAGCTGTGGTGGAGCGGGCGTGGGCAAAACGGGTGGTGCCGTCAGGTGCTGGCAGTGCGGGCAGGTGATTTGGGGTGCCTTCCTCAGGGCAGGCCCGTGCTCGGGAGGACCAGGGCCAGCCACACAACGCGTGGGTGACACTGCTGAGCGAGGGAGCCACACTTATGCTGGAGAAGAAGCATTTAAAAAATAAGTACAAAGACAATGCTGCACCAGGAAAGCTAATTGTTAAAATTTCCTTTTGCTTCAAAATGTAAATTGGACACCTACTTTGCTTGGATTTTGCACTCACCTATTTTAAATGGAGCATGAAATACGGTCAGATACAATGATTCCAAAATAGCTTCAGCTACTCATGTTTGCAAAGCCATGAAATTGATTATGTTTTCCATGGGGAAAGTGAAATGAAATGAAATGAAATGAAATGAAATGAAATGAAATGAAATGAAATGAAATAAAATAAAACAAATATGATTTCTGTTTCTCTCCTTGAAAGATTCATTCTACAAGGCACTAATGGAGCTGTCAGTGCACAAACAATTGATTTTTAGGTAGGCATGTCGATAATTCCACTTGCTTGTACTATGTGAGTGTGTAAGTGTGGTATAGACATAAATGGAAACAACCCAACTCAAAGACAACTAAATACCAAAATAAGAAACCACTTTAACATATCAGGTAATGTTTCAACTTTTGTTGAGTTATCTTAGGCTTCAGAAAAGATTGGCAGCACAGATACAGCAATCAGGAGGGTGTTTTACCTCATGTTCGTAGAGTCCACAAGCAGAACTTTCTAAGGCACGTGTAGTTTATTTTAGCCAGAAAAGTCTCATTGTCGGGACGGGTCCACCCATTTGCAGGAATGGTGACACTACAACAACAAATCTTTGCTTTGCCATGGGAAAAGGAACATCCTCACAAGGAGGAGCGAGCTGAAGTGTAGACAAGTCTTTAAAACTATTCTGTAGAAAAATATTCAGAGATAAGAGTGCATAATGGACTAGTCTTTCCCTGGTGTTTAGAGTGGCAGAGGTGACATAGCTCTTGCACTTCTGTCAGCTGCTTGCAGTTCTCTTAGGGGACATGTTGGTTTTCCAGGCTCACAACTGCCAGTGATGGCAACAAGAGGAACCATTCCCAGGACCTGCCTCGCTGTGAAGAGATTCAGCCCCCAGACAACTGGTTTGCTACCCAGAGTGCTGGACATGCATTTTGCTGTCCCCCAAGATATTTTTCTGATTTGACTGGCCTGTTTTGCTCTGTTTGGCCAAGTGGGCAACTAATCTTTATGTCTGGAGGAGAGTGTCTGGTTCAGCAGCCTGCAAACATGCCAGTGCAGTGACTTCTGCATTCCTGTTTCCTCTCCATACCTGCCAGTAATGCAGAACTTGCATAAGCTATAGTCTCTTGCAGTCTGGGAGAGACTTTGCACCCTTTGCACTGGTTTGCTCTGTACACTTCACAACTGCTCTTTTTTTTTTCTTTTTTTTTTTTTTAAATGTATGATCTTCTGCTCCATGAAGGGTCTTAGACTTGCGTCATGACAGTCTTGGAAACGAAGATTTTACTGGTTTCTTCCAATTCTCCTTCCAGTGTGCACTGTGGAAACAAAGAGGATGCTGGCCTCCAGGTATGCAGAATGAGTCATCGGAGCCCTCTCTACCACAAACCATACAAATACACACTTTAATTAGCATTAAAAGGTCCAGATTAAGCAAAATCCAGGATTCCCTGGGGAAGTCTCCTCATACTTCTAATATCAGGCTGAGAGACAGAACAGCAGTGGATGGTGGATCCATTTATGCAACGACAGCACTTTTCACTATATTTTTGTGGAATTAAAATTAATCGAGGCTTGCTGATTTAAACTTTAAAACATCAGGAAATGCCAGAATAAAAATTGTTTGAGCAATCCTAATTCCACCTCCACCCCCATACCCACACTCTGCACCTAATGATCCTGCATAGTCTTCAATTACACTTCTAGACACCATTTTAACCTGGGCTCCTTAGATAGTAAGGAATGCACAAAACTAGTACATCTGCCTATTTCCTTCCCCTTCCTTTTTTTTTAATGTTAGCAAGTTTTAATGGAACTTGACAGAGGGACAGCCTTCTCAAAACCAGCAAAATTCCTACAGTTTCATGAAAATCTGTGGCTGAAGAGAGAGAAGAACCTATTAGCACCCCAGCATAGAAAACCTGTCATGTCAGCAGCAAGCAGATAGTCCATGCAGCAGGGGGATGTTACTAATGCCCCAACTGTGATGAAAGTTTGCAACTTACTCATGCTAGTCAGCCAAAGGTGCACCCCTAAGATATCTGGCTTCTTAGTTCTGAAGCTCAGGACATCTTGTTCCCTGCCTCTTTCAGTGCACAGCAGGGGAAGAAGCAGCCTTTCACTCTATCACTGGCTCCAGAAGTGACGAGGTCTCTGAAGCTTCAACCAAGTGCAAGAACAGGCCATCTCAGTATTCAGGAAAAAAGGAGTTATATCAGCAGGCCAGCTTGGGTAAGTAGGGAATCGTGGCAGAACTCCAATGCAAAAGAAGAGCATACTGGAGGTGGAAGCAGGGATGGGCTACAAAGGAGGAATTTAGAAACATTGCCCAGGCCTGTAGGGATGGTGTCAGGAAAGCCAAAGCTCAGCTGGAGTTTCAACTTGCATGTCAAAGGTAACAAGAAGAGCTTCAACTGCTAAATTAGTGGTAAAAGGCTGAACAAGGAAAATGGCAGACCGTTACTGAATAGGCTGGGTGATTTAGTGAGAGTGAACACAGACAAACCTGAGGAACTCAATGCCTTCTTTAACTTAATCTTCACCAGCAAGGTCTCCCAGGCCTCAAGGCCTGGGATTCACAGACAGAAAGGATGACCATTAGTGGATGAATCAGGGGTTGCTGGAGAAAACTTGACTCATACAACTCCATGGAACCAGAAGGGCTGTGTGCAAGGATGCTGAGAGAGCTGGCTGATGCCACAGCAAGGCCACTTTCAATCTTCTTTGAGAAGCCATGGATACCCCTGCCAACTGGAGAAATGTTGCACCTATATTCAAAAAGCACTCAAAGGACAGCCCAGGCAACTGCAGGTTGTCCAGTCTCACTTCAATCCCTGGAAAAAACATGAACCAAGTTCTCTTGGATGATATACCTGGACACATGAAGGAGAAGTAGGCAACTGGGAATAATTAGCATGGGTTCACCGAGGACAAATCATACCTGGTGAACCTGCCTGATTGCCTTTTTTTGATGGAAGAATGGGATTTGTGGATGGGGGGAGAGCAGTGGATGTCATTTACTGTGAGTTTAGCAACATTTTCAACACTGTCTCCCACAGTGTTCTTGTGTCTAAGTTAGGACATTATGGTCTGGACAGGTACCCAACTGGATGTGTAAAGTACTGGTTGGATTGGGTCAGAGGGTTGTGGTTAATGAGTTGTACTGTATCTGAAGGCTGTACTGCAGCATCTATCCTAGGACCGGTCCAGCAGTAGAATGGGTTGCCCAGAGAGGTTGTGCAGGCTCCATCGTTGGAGGTTTTCAAGACCAGATTGAGCCCTAAGCAAACTGGTCTGACTTCATTGCTGACCCTGCTTTTGAACCTCCTGAGGTCTCTTCCGACCTCAACGATCCTGTAGTTCCCACCATGAGTGCTCAGTACTGGAAAGCTGCTTTGGATGCAGAATCCTCTCCCAAGACTAAGTTTGCCACACCCATTTTACAACCAAGGTACAGAGACTTCAACTACCCCATTGCTGAAAACCTTCTTTCACATACCTGCTGTCTCAGCGTTTCCCTCCCTGACAGAAAACAAACATGTTTGTTGGGTTTTTTTTTTATAGCAGGGACTGTTCAGTGTACAAGTTATGTAGCTGGGTCTGTTCAGTGTATTGTCTGCTGTCCTTGGTGTGCTGCCAGTAACAAGTGGTGCCCCTCTTCATGGGAGGTGTGAGCAGAGGAATGAAGTTGCACAGAGTTGCTCTGAGTGCTTTTAGCTCCCTGCAGCCCCAGACTAGTCCGCACAGGGTACGTATAGCAAGGCAATACATCAAGGAGAAGCATGAGGGGAAGAAATATTGAATTTCCTCTCAGATGTAAGTGACTTACACAGATTCCTCTGATTATTCTGGTCCAAACAGCAAAGCAGCTCTTTCCTGCTGCAGTTGTCCTTTTCCCTTTCTGTGGCCTTGCTCAACCCATACTTTCTGATGTCTGCACCCAGGGTGCCAGAGCTCTCATAGGCAGCATCTTCTTCACTCTCCGGCTACAACTCACTCCTGGACCATATCTGAAGTAGAAAACAGCATGTTATGTTGACATCAAAAATAATGCAGAAAGGGGCTAAACAGGGCAGCCTTGATTCTGGTCTGTCCTACAAATATGTGCAATTTGAGCTTTTCATGTATTTTACTGACAAAATGGATGGCAGAGAGCAGAAACAGTAAAGGTATTTCACATGGGATCCTGGTTTCTGCCAGCATTATTCAGACTTCTTTGATAACACAGATTTTTGAGCTGAAAAAGGAATGGACATGGTGGACAGATCATGTGGACAGAGCCTCAGAGGAGTTCATTTTCATACAGGGCTTGCCTGCCAACCGGAGAGACCAGGAAGAGGCAGGAATGATGGTTCTCCTGGTGAGCACTGACTACTGGGTCTTTCTGCTGCCCCATATACCTGGGCCTCTTTCCAGCATGTTGATGTACAAGTTTCTCCCCGTGTGTCAGCACTGACAGCTAAGGAGGGCAGTTAACTCATGCACACAACCCAGGTCACAGCACATCTCTTCAGAGCAGGGCAGAAGTTGCTGTGCATCAGCCTACAGCATACGAAGAGCAGTGCTCTTTTGTCAGCAGCTCATAAGGCAGCCAAAGCTGGTCAGGCATTTGGAGACATAGGAACAGGTCAATCATGAATATTACCTTAATAGTCCCACTTCCTGTTACTAAATGTCAACCCCCGATTCCAGTTGAGGGAGACTGGAAGGCACAATCTATCAGTCAGTAAAGCTTGCTCACTGGTACAACCAACCTATGCTTCTCTCTACCTTGCAACAACAGGCTTGACTTGGCGTTAAAATGGTTTCTTCTCCGTCGTTCCTCTCTCTGTCCCTTCCTGCCTTTACCACCCCCACCCCCACTCCCCCTGGCATGGAATATTTCAGCTAAAATTGTTCATGAGAGAATACTTGCATGCAGGATAACCCTCTCTATCCACTCTTGCAAATATGTCCAAAGCATTTGAAAGAAAGTCCTTCTCACAGTAAAAGACCCCAGCCTCTGACTGGGAGAGTGTTGTGCTCCTAGTAGGTTGTGGTGAGGAATGGCACAAGGGTTTCAAAGGGCTGAGCAAGACCTGACATAGTGGGCGACAATGGCTTGGAGCCATTTCTCAGCACTCCTGAAGCTGAGCAGAGAGGTGTGGTGGGTGTGGGAGGGTGCTCAGATCTCAGGGCTGGGAAGCAGACATCCAGGCACTGTCAATGTCCAATCAACCTGAAGTCACAGGTCTTGTTTGGGAGTGGAGGAGGCTTTTGCTTTGCACTCTTGGCTTTTTCCCTCGGCATGTTTTTGAGAAGGAGGTAACAGCTAGCATGGGTGTCTCTGCATTGGGGGAAGAAGATACTGCTGTCTGCAGCATAATCGGTCATATAAAAGCATAACCCAACTCCCACATCCCGTGGCTGATAGACCCTTGTGGGTCTTAACATCCTCCCTTTATTCTCCTCTAGTCCTTTTTCTACTCCAGTAAGCGACCTTCGCACAGGGCTGCTCCCACAAGGCTTCTCCCTCTTGCTGCCACCAGCACCGCTACTACTACTTGTCCTTCCTGCTGCCACTGAAGCTGCCGCTCCGGCGCTGCCCCGAGGAAAGAGTTAACGGAGTAAACGCTCTTACGATAACGCGGAGCTATCAGCGGGCGTTAGTGATGTTGTTGCTGTTGCTGTTGTTTTAATGACACACGGGCAAAGAGAGGAGTTTCCTTCCCCGAGCGCCTCAGCAGTCCCGTTTCGGAGCACTGGGCTTTTCCCCTCTGCCAAGCGCCCACAGGGCAAACCCGGCTCCCCGGGCACCGGCAGCCAGCTCCGGGCCGGGCCCAGCACCCGCGGGGAACGGCTGTCGCTCGGCTTGGCGCGGTTCCGCAAGGCGCGCCCGCACCGCCTTCACACGCTGCGTGCCGTGCCGGGCCATACCGTTCCATGCCGGGCCGGGCCGTGCCGGGCCATGCCGAGCGACAGGCGGTAGCTCGGCCGGGGCCGCCCCGGGGAGGCCGGCGAGCGCGGCGGGGCGGGGCCCGGTGGGGCAGTGCCGTGCCGA
>VYZW01001373.1:0-35083 GCA_013401315.1 Balaeniceps rex | reverse complement strand
CGCAGCCTGCCCGCCGCGGGGAGCCCCTGCAGCCTGGGGGGGTGCGGGCCGCGGCCGCGTCGGGCAGCGGGGACGCTCCCCCGGAGGGGCGAGGGCGGCCCCACGCCGGGGGTGGAAAGGGGCGGCTGCCGGCAGCCCCTGGGTGCCCGAGCAGCCGTGAGCGCAGGAGGAGGCGCAGAGCGGGCAGGGCAAACAGCCCTCTCTCTCTCCTGCCTACCTGTGCCGGAGCTCTGGAGAGCAGCTCTGGCTGCTGCCGCTGCCGCTGGAGGACGGGGTGACAGGGCTCACCTGAGCCAAAACCACCTCCCGTCTCTTCCTAGAAGCAGCCAGGCAATCTTCAGGGCTCTGTCCCGGTGCCCTGTCTCAGATCCACCCCCTCATCCTTGGAGCGCCGGGACTCTTTCGCACTCGCACAGCAGAGAAGCTTCAGCCTCGCCGTGCCTTAGGGACCGAATAAGCGCCTTTTCCATTTTGAACTTTGTTTCTCTGATTACGGTTTCGGTCTGCAGACCTCCCTGCCTGACCGGTGGGATCCGGGGCATAGAGGGGTGGTGATGGGGCAAGGGCAGGATGGGGCAGGAGGGTGCGTGTGATCTAGAAGTGCACAGCGGGAAGTACCACAGCGTCAAGCCAGACTGGGATGGAGCAAAATGTATTCTGGAGCACAGCTGAAATTGCTGCTGAGTCCACTTCGTAGGCCATGGGGAGGCACAGAAAGCATTCAGAGTCTGTGAGGGTCACATGTTTCAAACCTACAGTGTTGAAACTCCTTGGGTAGGGGAGCAGGAGTTAGCTCTGCCTTATTGCTGGCCTATGACAGCAGATCTGTCTGGTCAGAAAAAGGAGTAAGCAGGTTTCCTTTTGGGATCTGTTGCACATACAGAACAGTATAGGAGTGAATCTGCACTAAACCTACTGGTATGTGAACTTCTTATTGCCTACAGGTACTTTATTCTGAAAGACCTGAAAAAAAGGGATGCCCGATCTCATCCCACCTGTTGAACAAGATTAAAACTAAGTTCAGTAATGATTGAGATAAACACATAAAGTTTCCACTTACCAAGTCCTCGTATGCAAAATGGAAGCCCAAATCTTTGCTCACCAAATCATTGAGGACATTGTTGATCATCATCAGACTGATGTAGAATTATTCATGTGCTTGAGGATTACCATGCTGCGAATACAGGCTGTCTGGCAGCCAAGATCAGGCACTGCAACCTGCAAACATTTAAATGCTGGGAAGGAAGAGTAGGTATTCCATGATGCAAGAGTGCTGGAGTACAGAAATGGAAAAACATAGTGAGAATTTGGCTGTGTATGGAAAACAAAAAATCAGTGTGCTCTCTCAAGGGAAAATCAGTGTATCCTTTAAGAGTGCAAAAAAGTGTCCTGCAGAAAAGCAACATGAAGCCCCGCTGCTTGCTTGCCATTAAATTGGCACAGCACAAGAACATTATGTAGCAGGTAAAAAAACCCACCCTGCTAGAAGTGGACAGTGATGGCATGGGTGAAGGAAGCTGTACAAAAACCTTTCCAGGATGTCTTGTCAGACTTTGATTTTGCTGAAACGTTAACAATGAAACTGGAAGGTTACTTAAAAAGGTCCTTTCAATGCACCTGCAAGTGTTAACTGTGTCCTGAGTCATGTTGCTGAAACCTTTGTAGCCCTGAAAAATTGTACTGTTGTCTGTCTGCTTGGTCTCTTGCCAACTTCCTGACTGTCCACAGTATTATTTTCCCACAGTATGAACTTAAGCCAGAACTTCACTTCAAAACTGGATGCTTAATAAATATCCTAGATGGAAATACTGTTTCTAAGCCACTGCAAAGGTCTGGAATGGCAAGTATGCTGACATTAAAGTTGTAACCAAACATTTCCTGATGCTAAAGTTTCTTTTAAATGTTCCTGATAAAAATCACATTAAAATGGAGGGAGTGGTTGAAAGGCCATGAAATCAAAGTGGTTGGTTGCTGTTTAAAAGTTCTGGGTGGAAAGACTAACTTACCAGTTCTATTGTGTGAAAATTGCCTTGCAAGTTAAGATGTGTCCTCAGTTTCTGTGCAGATGTTGCATGCAGCACTTTGTTCTATGTATTCCTGTGTCAGGCTATCTGCAAAATGCATATGGCAAGGACACATGACTTTTGAATTGTCTGACTTGGAAAGAACAGATCGCCTCATGTGCTGGACCAAGCTTCCAGAATAGTGCCCTGTATTCCCCACTCTTACCCATGCACACGTGCAGCTTTCTGTTAGTGGCCTTCAGTGTCACTAACAGTGGCAGACAGGAGACAATCCGGAGAGGGAGAGACTGTCAGTGTCAGGAAGACAAGGTAGGAGCAACTTAACTGCAGGAAAGCATGCTCGGTCACACAGGAAGGGCAGGCTGAGAAGTGTTACTTAGTTCAGTCTGGTTTAGGATTGTGACTGAGCAAAGCCAGGCCAGACCATGTGGTGATGAAAGGGGCACTCTTCCCTACTTCCTCCTGCTGCACGTCATTGTGTGATATCCCTTCTTCAACCAGAGCACAGTGGGGTAAATATAAGGGAGGCTTTCACACCAATGATAAACAGTCCCTTACTTGAATCTTTATTACTGACCTGAGTTTAAAAGCCTCTGTCTCTCCCTGCTGTACAAAGTGGGTACTATCTTACCAGTGATTGGTTCTCATTTCCTAAATACAGCTATTCTGGAAATTCCTAGCTGACAACATAGTGTAAGAAATCCTTGCATTATCTTAAGAAGGCTGTAAGTAGGCATCACTATCATTCACTTGCTGCCTGAAGTACTGGGCAGAGAGGCTGTTCTGACCACAGCTAAGTTTAGATGTTTGCTCCCCAGCTGTCTCTTGCAGTACTCCTGGTGAGGGGTGATGTAACTATGGCTGCGGTTGCTCCCCAGATTTGTTTTGTCAGACTGATGCTGTGGTTTTGAGCGTGTGGGTTTTTTAATGTGAAGACTTAATGTTTAAGAGTATTCCTGGTGCGCTAACAGCTGCTGTAGCAGTAGACTGCGGAGGCAAATACCTCCTTCCTCGTTGCCTCCCTCCTGTGAAGCTGAATAGGTGGGAAATTTGTGTTTCACAGGAGGAACTTTTTCTTGCCTTAGCGCTGGAGACAGAGAAATGCACAGAAGAATGAAACCGAGAGTGTTTCCTGCCGTGTTCTGTGCTTGTCAGCGTGAGCAAGCTGCGGAGGAGGAGGGGAGCAGAGGGGTGGAGCTGGCTCACATTTGGCCGGGTGGTTCCTGACTCACCGGCCTGGAGGACTTCCACCACTGCTTAGTGTACTTGGGAGAGGAAGGAGAGCTGCACAAGTGGAGACTGGCGTGCTCCGGGGCAGGGTGCGCACACTCCTCACCCACACCTGCCTGCTCCAGCAGTGCTCCTGTAGATACGCATGCACACACGGCTGCTGCTGCCTGGCTGTTGTGTCCTGCTAGTCCTCCTGAGAGCTGTAGAGGCTAGAAGTGACATTTAGGCAGGGATCTGATCTTTCTGAACGTCACGACTCTGTCCTTACTTCCTAGGCGGCTGTCAGCATGGGTGCCTTCAGCTGAGACCAGGGGCTGTTTGCTTCCAGACTGTGTGGCCCTTTAGACCTTGAAGATGAGGAGTCTGGTGTAAGGGTTTCATAGCCCAGTCCCAGGGGAGGAGGAGGCAGCCTGCGTGTCTCAGAGAGACATCCTACATCACCTTCAAAGCAGTGTCCGGGTGCATGGGAGAGAGAATGCTAGGACTGGGAGAGCTGCTGCAGGCAGTGCCTGACTGGGGATTGGTGAGCTGTGCCTGTTACAAAGCAGAAGGTCCCGTTTTATGTAAATCATCTGCCTTGGCTCCTCCTTTTTAAGTACGTAAAAGGTATTACAGGGGCATTGCTACACTGTGCACATCTGTACAGTATGCCAGACAGTTAAGAGCACTCCATATAGCAGCCTTTACTAGCTGATACAACCATTGACATGGCAAAATGGCTTAATTTCCACCCTCAGTGGAAATCCTGTATCAGGACTGCATTCGCTTGCCATTCTGCAAATGATTTTGCTTTTCACTTATAGAATCTTGATTTGTTGGTGAGGAGGGTAGACATTGGTTAACAGCTTGCCTTTCTGGAAAAACAACATTTTTGGTACTGCTTCTGGCAGGGCTGTGCCTGGTTATATGTGTGATGCATTAATATATCATTACTGCTCTTTGAGCTCCAAAAATCCTGGGGCTGTTTATTTATGCTGCCTTCTGCAGCTCACACCTATTACTTACCAAAGTGTAGAGTCTGTATGGGGTCCTGCCTTCAGTCATCACCTTGCTACCATTGCAGACAGAGAATTGGTGGCTCACACCTGCCAGTAACCTCCTGCAGAAGTGGGAGGCAGGGTGAATGTTGGGCTCCCTTGGAATGGGTGGAGGGAAACTGGGTCCTGCAGGTGAAATAGGTCCTGGAGAGTCTGTGAGGGAGTGAAAACAGTAAAGGCAATAGGGCAGAGGAACTGAACCTGGAGAAGATGGAGGGAGAAGGGGAATGAGAGCAGGAGGAAAACTAGGGGGTTTGGGCTGATTCCGGGAGGAAGAGGGCTGTATCCATGTCTGGGAATCACTTAAGGATTTACAAGGGTATCAGAAAGAGCAACAAAGAAGCTTAGAAATGGGGGCAGGATGAGAACAGCTGTAAGCTGTTCTTGGTTATGGGAGTGCCCAAGCAGGCCTGCAATTAATGGGGAAGGGAGCAGGTGGTCTCTGGGAGGTGCAGGAGAAGAGAAAAAATGTCAGCTAGAAGAAAGTTAAAGCAAGGGGAGGGAGAGCTGAAAGTGGAGCCAGTACCCCTCCAACATCAGTACCAGTCAGATGGTTTGAGTTTCAGTGCATTTGCTTTCCCTGGTGGTCCCACATGCTCCTTTGTTAAAGGAGGTGTGGAGGGGGTTCTCCTGTAATTGAGGATTAGACTCTGGGTGGAAAATGTTTCTGTCCTTTTCTTCTAGTGATGGGGCATGGCTACCCAATCAGCCAGCTGCGTTGCTGAAAGCAGCGGCAGCTGCAGCTATGCTCCAGTGCAAGCCAGAACAGGCTCGTGGGTCTTCAGGGGACTTTCTGTCCTCTTCATTGGTTGCTGTGCCAACTGTGTAGACCACAAGTTTTTATAGTGAAGACTGTGTGCTGAGGTATGACTTCCTGCCCAGACTAGCATGCACTGGAGCTTTTGCTGTCTCTAAACTCAGAAGTCACAGTGAGATGAACATGCTTCTAAGGCTTGAGCTAAGGAGAGGGGAGGAGTGTGGAAACTACAATTCCTGCATTTGGAGAAATGGTGTATGTTATTACAGTGTCTATGTCAACATCCTGCTAGATGTGTATCTGAAGGAAGGGAAAAGTCCATGCCAAATGCTGTGGTTTACAACATGAGTGACCATGGCCAATGATATTGGATTATACTACAGCAGGAGCTGTCATTTGAGAACAAATAATGCAAAATCTGTGAGGTAATGCTGGGAAGTGAGTTTTGCCAAGTATTAGGGGATTGGGCTCACAAAGCCATTGTGGTTGTTTGGTGTTCAAAGGCAAGAGTCCCTGTGCTTGAGTGGCTCCGCATGGGCTTCTGTGTAAATGGCTTGACCTAACTATCCTGTGGCCCAGAGAGTGGACTCCTGCTGACCTCCAACGTCATCCACTCCAACTCATTAAGCAGCCCAGCTGCTGTGGGGACTGCACAAGGTAGTTGTCAAGCAGTCAGGGTGTGGGACTCTGAGCTGGGTGCATTTGAAGCCTCAGAGACAAGGCATTCCTGATCTGTGGGGTGCCAAGTCAGGAACTTTGTTAAAGTTTGCTAAAAGGTTTTGGTTAACTGTAGCCCTGACAGGGCTCAGAAGAGACATAAGCTGTAGTGGGTGAATGGAAATTGCTTGTCACCATTGCAAGTCAGGAAAAGACATTGACAAGGGACTGGACTCTCTCAGTTCTGCTGTTGTGACATCCATTGAGCTGCCTTCAGAGGAGTGCATGTGGACATGGATGTAGCAGTGCACCATGCAACACAGTCTCCCCTTGATGCCTTCTGCACCTCATACTGAGGTTCTAGGTCTGTGTGGCTACACAGGCAATGGAGCTGCGTGCAGCTTGACCAGACCACAAGGGCATATTTCCACAAAGTGAGGCTTATGCAGGGACTGAACAAGTGTGTAGACAACTCTGCAAGGACAGAGGTGTCTGTCTGTTTCTCCTTCCTTTATCTGTCCCAGGAGCAACCAGCTTTTGGGAGCTGGCATCCTATAACCCCTGCTTCTGAATCTCTGCTTCTGCATCTGTCACCATGATCTACAGTGGGGACCTTTGACACTGTTTTTGGTGTGCCAAAGCTGAGTTAAGACAATGGCTCTTGGGGAGTGGAGGAGAGAGGAATCTCTCAGTCTCTGTTAGAGGTTTTTAGACTGACTGTCTTTAGAGGTTACAGGGCTTAGACCTCACCAGGAAAAAACTGCATCATCCTCACCCTGTTCTGCCTGAGGGGGTGTGTATCATGGCAGTCTCTGCGTAAGCACCAGCCTTGGCAGTGCAAAGTTTCAGAAACATGTAGGGTAAGGGCTCTAGCTCCCAGCAGAAGAACTTGCTAGCTACTGTGGATGAAGTCATCATAGCTGGGAAAACCAAAAGCAGAAGGTGGCATACTCACTTGCTTAGCATGGCAACTTCCTTGTGTTGGCAAAACCCCACAGTGCCATCTCTTTGTTGCAGGGACATTTGGTGGCCACTTTGACCACAGCTACATCTCGAGCTCTGTTGCCCAGTTCTTAATTTCTTTGTTAGAGCAACACATGATAAACAGCCCCTTCCTGAATGGAGGCAGCAACATACTTCTTCTCTCCAGACCCATAAAGAAACCCACTTCCTATTTTGAAGAAACAACTCAGGCTTGGACAGGCTGCAACTTCTCACCTTCTGTGCTCTCACACACATATGCTAGAACTGGAGCTCTTGCTCAGGATAGAAATACAGGGCAGCCCAAATGCTTGGTTTTCAGCAAGGAGTGGTTTTACTAGGTATAATGGAAGCATGCCAGCGTGCTTGATCCCTGCTTGCCTAGGTGTATACAGCCACTGACCACAAAATGCTGTGGTCTGGCTTGTGGCATCATTCCCCTAATGATGTCATGCATGGGTGAGTGTCTTGTGTGGAGGAACAGGAGGGGCGAAAATGTACCTGAAGCTGGCTTACAAAATGTATCATCTCTTTAATTACAGTATTTCATGGTACAGTGTTTCATCACCACCAACCCCATCTGGAAGGCAGTGGGGAACTGAGAATTGCTGTTGCTGGAAATACACAGCTGGGTTTTGTTTAGCAGCAGTTTAGCATCCCATAATCAAACTCATGCTCATGCCTTAGTGATGCTTGTAACATTTAAACAGTTACATTAGCATTAAACATTTAAATTTGCATCCCAATCTGATGGAGATCAGTTCTGGAAAAAAAAAAGGTGGGTGAAATTTCTTCCTGAGATAAGACGGTAACATCATTCCACTATAATATATCATTTCAATGAATTTTTAAAAAGCTCATTTTGTTAGAAGTCTGCTGCAAGTCTCCCAGTGACCTGGAATAGCCTCCTTGTTGTGTAAGAAGAGTACAGTTTCCTTCAGCACCCAGCATCTTCATCCACCTGATTGTAGAAGCTGAGTAAACACCAAATCAATCCCCTGCCAGACCTTTGCCTGATCCCACATGGGTGTGTCTGAGCCCAGCATGGCGATGTGAGCTTCGTGTTGAATGCAGGAGATTTGGCATGTCAGATCCTTTCAGAGAAGAGGAAAGGGCTGATGCTACGAGTCCTTCCCAGGCTAATGATAATACATTCAAAACGTCTCTGTTGCTGCCATTTACTCATTGCATCCCTGCTAGGAGAAAAGCTTAGGTAAACAATGACTTGCATGGGGCTATTCTCATACAGTGAGACTAAGAAAGAAGAAAATCCCATCTCCCCTTCTGCTTCCATTTAACATGGTAGTTTTTATGGTCTCTAGCATGTAAGAAGGAAATAGGAACACTGGAAATAACAAGTAGCAGAGTGTAGGGACACACCTTCCTCTGAGGTTACCCAAGCCCTTTTTCAGTTACACATTAACACTGCACCTGATGCTGTCTGCAGGATGCAGGCTGTGAAGGGGAAGCTTGTGATGGCAGAGCGTGGTACCTGAAAAGAGATAGTGGCTGGAGTTCTTTTGTAGGAAGCCATAGCTGAAGTTTTTGTTCACATTTCTGCAAATGTTATCATCTTGAGTATTCAGCTGCAAGATCTTCTTCTAACACTGGAGTAACTTACATCCACATTATTGAAACCTGTTCTCAAGTTAGGCCAGTCTTTTTGAAAAACACCAGAGAGGGCATCTCCACAAAGAATCCACAGAAGCATCCTCAAATTTGGGGAGTACCCTCATTTCTTTCTTTTGGGCATGATCTTAGGACCTGATTTGAGGATCAAGGCAGGCTTTCTGGAAGAAACCAGAAGCAGACAGCAACCTTATGAAACCAGTGCCTGAAACAAGGTTTAGGGAAATATTTTCAGATATGGCACTGGAAGGAAAAGATGGATAGTTATTAAAGTATCTCTTGTGTTTCCCTGTTATGTGTTCTGATATATTGAGTAATGCAAATGTCTAGGCCCTTTCCTAACCATTGAGTGTGTGTAGGACAGCATGGAATAATGTATCTGACACATAGCAAAGTTGTTCTTACAATACCACATCCAGGGGTTACCAATGCAATGATAAATACCAGCCTGAGTTTAAGAGGCTCTTTGCAGAGAGGAGATGGCAGCCCCTGTTTTGTTTATGCTAACATAGAAGGATTGCTTGTGGTTTACATCAGGTAAGTAAGTGCATCAGGGGCCAGCATATTCAACCTGGGGACAGGAAAAGGTACTGACCTCTGCTTCTGCCAGCTCCCAGCAGCAGGTCTAGGCGATTGGGGATGGGGTGCTCTGGGCCAAGACAATAGTGATATCGGTGGCAAAATAGTCCTAGCATGAGTAACTGCAGACACTGGGGGTTTGAATTTTTATTACCAGCATTAACATCCTAATTTCAAGGAGAGACTAAGATAGCGAGCCCCTTCACAACTCAGGCAGTTTAAGGGGATGCTGAATTTCTGTTCTGGTGAAGGTGTTCATGTTTACCCATCTTTGCTGTCTACTCTGCAGCTGTGGCTGACGTTTGCTCCTGTGGCTGATAAGACAGCTGCCTACTTCCACATTTCCCTGGAGATGGTCAACTGGCTCTCAATAGTGTACCTCCTCATCTCGATCCCATTTGGTCTGGTGGCAACATGGGTTCTCGACAGCGTGGGGCTCAGATGTGCTGTGAGTTGAACTGTTCTGTTTCCCTGAGGGCGTTTCACCTAGGGATAGCAGTAGCTGCACAAAGCACTAACATACATGCTGTGAATGGGAGTATTGCCCAGAGGATGAGGTGCAGAGGATCAGCATGTTGAAAGCTCTGTCCTAGTTCAGTAATAGCTGTCACATCACCTCTGAGGCAGGAAGCAGCGGGAAAGTCAGAATAATATTGCATCCCTACTTGCCTTTTGCTGCTTCAGTTTTTGTTGTCTTAGTCAACTGACAGGGACAGATACTGTGAGCTGACTCTGTGAAGAGCTTGCTGTAATTGGGTAGGGTTTGCTATGGAAAAGTGTTAGCACAGCTGTTTTGTTTGCAGGGCCAGTTTAAGGAGCAGCAGGGCAGGGTGCAAGCAAGGGACCCCTGTCAGCTCAGAGCTTGGTCTATGCTATGCCAGCTTGGGATCTCTACACAGTCTTCCCAGAAGCAAAAGTGTTGTGGAATGTGGCACTGAAACACTAGCATGCTAGTGGTATAGAAGAGTATTTGCAGGATCGGTATGCTGGATGACTCATTGCCATGATCTTTGGATTGTCACAGGAAAATATGGGTGATGGCGCAAACTTGCAAACAGAGTGTAATTAGTGAACTTTGGATTTCTCATCAGTTGCATGACAGTGTCTGCTGTCTTGCATAAGCTACATTGTGGGGCCAGGACAGCCACCTTGCTCCCTAAGGAGACAGGTAACTCACTCACTGTTGGATCGGAAGCATCTTGCAGTGGCCCAAAGGGGTGGGGGTGGTCTGCAGGCAACTTTCCATGCACTGATTATTAACACCCACTGTCTCCTGGAGTGCATCGGAGACCCTGCTCATGCTACTCTGTTGCATTAAGTTCTGCCCTTCAGGCTTCAGCACACAATCCCTGACTGTTTCTGCTTGCTGCAGGTGATCCTGAGCGCATGGCTGAACATGACAGGCAGCATCATCCGGATGCTCAGTGTCCTGAAGTTCCTGAGCCTGGGTTCCCAGAATTACTGGTACCTGTTTATTGGGCAATGCCTCTGTTCACTGGCACAGCCCCTTATCATCTTTTCACCGACAAAACTGGCAGCGCTATGGTTCCCAGACCACCAGAGAGCAACAGCAAATATGATCGCATCAATGTGTAAGTGATAGCTGCAAAGTAATATTGCTGCCTCCCAGAACCTGCTAGCATTTGTTTGCCTTTCAGAGGCAGCAGGCAGAGGAAACCCTCTGTACTACAGCCATTTGGCCCTGCATATACAGCTCCGCCCAAGAGTCTCATAGCCATGTGCCATAAACCAGTGCCTTCAAGGCCCTGCAAGACAGGCAGGCACTTCCATGCTGGGGAGCAAGAAGTGGGCGTTAGCCACATCCAGGTGCAAAGTTCAAAGCAAGCCACCCAGGCTCCCAGCCTTCTTCCTCTCTGCCATGATAAGGTGATCAACTTTGCCTAAATATCATAGAGGTTGGGGACAGCCTTCAGTGTTACTAAATCTAAAGTCTGTAGTGGCCTTAATTCTGGAGCTTGTTAGGAAGGTGCCCAAATCGTGTGTGATGCCAGTGGTCACAGTTGTCAGATTCTGTAACAGGTAGAGGTGAGGCTTCTGCAGCAATTTTGTCTACCAGTTCATCCAGTAGCAAGGCCAAGCATGTATTCTCAATTGGTATGTATGCACACACAGATAAAATATACTCAGCTGGCCACACAAACATGTTGGGGATGCTAAATGCAGCAGGACTACACACGCAGAAACCACATCTGCCTTGAAAAGTGCCTGGAAGCTGGGAAACTGGAGGGGAGGCACCAGATATGCTTGCTCTAATCTCATTTCTCTCCCGGCTCCTTTGGGCCCTGCTAGAGACAGGGTACTGCCCTTGACAGACCTGTTTCCTCCCTCCATGCGACATTTTCCCCAGCAGCCAGAAGAAATCTTTTCCTCATTTCTCCAAGGACTTGAGAGGTGCCCCAGAAACTGGGCTGGCTCATTGGCTCCAGCTGGGAAATCTCACAGTACCTACATATGTGGGGGAGCGCCACCTGCCCTTGCCTCAAAACAGCCATCAGCCGCCTTTCCTCCCCACTGCCTTGGAGTTGTGGGGAAGGGGTAGGCACGGGGAAGAGGGCAGTATAGGAGCACCCCTATACAGCTTTCCCAATGCTGCTGCAAACCCAGAGCATGGGCACTGTTGTTTAGCAAGAATGGATTTATGGTGTCAGAACAAATAAATTCTTTTTGCACTGCCTTCCCTAGAATAGGGTGGACCTGATGGCTCATCTTGTTTCCCAGGGCTGAGATAGACTTTCTGTTGTAGGAGCTCTGTTGTCAGTGTGGTGCAATACAAGTAGTACCAGCAACGACTGGGCACTTGGTCCTTCACTGCCCTGAAGGACCCCAGACTGCAGACAACTTGCTCTTTTTAAGTGAGAGAGCAGCCAAAGAGCATTTCTTTCACATAGTGTCATCAGTCCTTACAGGACCAAATGGATCTAACTATGGGAAAGAATAAAACTGAAGAGCAAGGAACAGTGGAAACCTAAGACCTGAAGCTGTTCAATCTCAAGCTGTTCAATCAATTCTCAAGCATGTTGAGATACCAGTGTGAGGACTGTGGACTGTGATTATTATCTGCTGCAACACCTGCATATTGCTTCCATTAATAATGTCTGGTTACACTCATTACTATCTGCTATTCAAAATCAGGATTTCATTTCACGAAAGTTTAAGTATTGCCTAGAAGGAGCATCTGCCACAGCCCCAGTCATTTACTCCAGTGGTTAATTACCTCACTGGCAAATGCTACATGTTACCTCTCATCTCGATGCTCCTTATCCCCCAGTTGTTCTGTCTTGTTCCACCTGTTTGTCAGGCAGTTATGGACAGAGTGACCTCTTCTCTCCTTTGTCTAGAAAGACTGAATGGCTCCAACCCAGTCACTTTACAGGCGCATTTCCCTTTGACTCTTCCCACATGTCCCCATGTCTGCCTGTTGCTCACATGAGCTTCTTCTCTTGGCTTGCTCCAATTCATCAATACCCATTTTCTGCATTAATGCCAGAGCAGCACTCAGCATTGCTGTACTGTTGGTATCAGTGCTGCACACAGAAACTGGCCTTACAGCCTCTTGTCAGTATCAGCTCCTGTTAGTGCCTCTGGGTAGGCTTCCCAGTGCTTGTGTGCAGGCAAAACTGGACCCTGCATCCAGGATCCTGCTGAGCAGCTGAAATCACTATGACTCAGCTGTGCTCTTAAGTATTTGTTGTATCTCGGTCCTCCCCATCACTTGCAGAGACTTACAGAGAAGCAGCGCAGGGCCAAGAACTCATCCCCTGTAAAGACCATGAGAAATTCTGCTGTGTCAGGAGAAGAAAGACTTGTCTGAATCCACTGAAGTGGCCTCTGCTTCATCCATAGGATTCTTCATTTACTGTGGTCTGTCAGCATGCCATTTTCTGCACCCTTCAGAGTTTTAGTGCATTGGCATCGCTCTCCACAAAACACACAGCCCCATTGCAGAGTACTGCAAGCTAATCCACCAGGACCCCTGGACCATAATGTACAGTTGATTAACTCCAGTGATCTCCTTTCCATTCTTAGTCTAGGCTCATATCGTTTCCCAGGAAGAGAAGGTGACTGAAACCCTGTAATTACTTAGATAGTCTCACTTAGTCTTTCCAAATTTAGCCCAATGCTCACATTTCCACCCCTCACCCATACCTTCTGGAACTGCTTCAGCATGCCTATAGTTCATGGAAACACCTGACAGTAGTTTTCTACAATGCCCAGATGCATTTTACCCCAACAGAGAAGCTTTAATCCATCTCCTTGGAAACTGTTGTTTAATTGTGTCCATGTACTTACAAGCGGGTAACATTTCACCAGGCTCGTAAGCTAGTACTTTCCCAAGTACAGAGCACAAATGCTATGGTTGTTGTGTGCTATAGTATTATTAGTGATGCCTCGGCAGAATCACAGAACAGACGAAATTGGAAGGCACCTCTTGGGATTGTCTCATCCAACCCCCTGCTCAAGCAGAGTTGGCTAGAGCAGGTTGGCCAGGACCGTGTCTAGTCAGGTTTTGACTGTCTCCAAGGATGGAGATGTTGCAACTTGTCTGAGCAACTTGTTTCAGTGTTCAACCGCTGTCACAGTAAAAAAGTTGATATTCAGACAGAGTTTCCTGTGTTACAGTTTGTGCCCATTGCCTCTTATCCTGCCACTGGGCACCACTGAGAAAAGTCTGGTTCCCTCTTCTTTACAACCTCTGATCAAGGCTCTTTTTTCCAGGGTGAACAGTCCCAGCTCTCCCAGCCTCTTTAGACATGAGAGATGTTCTGGTCCCTTAATCGTGTCTTTGGCCCTTGACTAGACTTGCTCCATTAACTGTGTATCTTTCTGGTATTGAGGAGCTCAGCACTGGACTTGGCACTCCAGATGTTTCTTACCGGGGCTGAATAGAGGGGAAGGATCACCGCTTTTCAACTGCTGGCAATGCTCTTCCTAATGCAGCGCAGGATGCTGTTGGGACACCTTTCTGCAAGGGTACATGGATGGCTCATAGTCAACTTGCAGTTCTCCAGGACCCCATGCCCTTCTCTGCAAAACTGCTTTCCAGCAGCTTCTCCATGCTGATCAGCCCCAGCTCTCTCAGTCTCTGCTCACATGACAGAAGCTCCAGTCCCTTAATCATCTTTTTGGCCTTTTGCTGGACCAGTAAGTCCGTGTCTCCCTTATAGTGGGGAGCCCAGAACTGGGCACAATACTCCAGATGTGGCCTCACTAGTGCCAAGGAGAGGGGAAGGATCACCTCCCACTGACAACACTCTGCCCAAGGCAGCCCAGGATGCTGGTGCCCTTCTTTAATATCATGAGTTTGTGTTGCTGGCTCATGGTCAAGTTGGTGCCCACCAGGATCCCTACCCCCCACATGAGGTCCTTCTCTGCAGAGCTGCTTTCCAGTTGGTCAGCCCCAGTATGTACTGGTGGATGGCGTTATTCCTTCCCAGGTGCAAGATTTTACATTTCCTCTTGTTGAACTAACAAGGTTCCTGTCTGCCCATTTCTCCAGCCTGTTGAGGTTCCTCTGAATGTCAGCATACATCAGCCACTCCTCCCAGTGTCACATCATCTGCAAACTGGCTGTGGTGCACTCTGCCCTGTTGTCCAGGTTTTTCATTAAGGTTAAACTGTATTGGCTGCAGTTATCAACCCCTGGGGTGCACAACTAGTGACTGACCTCCAGCTGGACTTCATGCCAGTGATGATAATCCTCTGGGCCCAGCTGTTCAGTTGACTTTCCGTTCATCTCACTGTCCACTTATCTAGCCGGTACTTCGTCAGCTTGTCTGTGAGGATGTTATGGGAGACGGTGTCAACAGCCTTAGTAAAGTTGAGATAAAAAACATCCACTGCTCTCCCCTCGTCCACCCAGCCACTTGTGCAAAGCTATTAGGTTGGTTAAGCATTTCTCCTTTGCTGACTACTCCTGTTCACCTTGTTGTCCTTCATGTGCCTGGAAGTGGTGTCCAGGATTAGTTGTTCCATGACCTTCCCAGGATCAAAGTGAGACTGAAAGGCCTGGAGTTCCCTGGATTCTTCTTCTTGCCCTTCTTGAAGATGACATTTGCTCTCTTCCAGTCCTCAGGAGCCTCTTGGAGTTGCCATGGCCTTTTAAAGATAATGAAGAATGGCCTTGCAATGAAAACAGCCTGCTCCCTCAGCACTCATTGGTGCATCCCATCAGTCCCATGGACTTCGCATATGTCTGGTATATTTAATGTTCCCTAACCTAGTCCTCCTCCACTGAGGGTAAATCTTCCTTGCTCCAGACTTTACCTCTGGTCTCAGGGCTGAAGGCCAGTCTTACCAGTAAGACTGAGGTGAAGAAGGCATTGAATACCTTGGCCTTTTCCATGTACGTAGTCACCAATTCTCCTGCCCCATCCAGCAGCAGGCCCACATTTTCCCTAACCTTCCTTTAGCTGCTAATGCACTTGTAGAAGCCATTCTTGTTGCCCTTCACATCTCTCACCAGACTCAATTCCAGGTTGGCTTTGGCTTTCTTAACCCATCCCTGGACAGTAGTAGAAAATCAACTTCATTTGTTTGACTGTTTGGAGAACATTGCCTTAAAGTTAAAAAATTGTCTCCTGCAATTTCGGATGTTCCCAAGCTGATTCCCAGGAGTGCTGCTTCACACGCTGCTCAGCTCCAGCCCCATAACAATGCAACCCCCTACTCCAGTACAGACAAGCGTCCAAGATCTCTTCTGCCATGTATTTTTGTAGTTGGTAGCAGAGATCAACTTGTATACCAGCTTGGGCTTTACTGAGGAAATGTATTGGCTTGAAAGGTGTCAGAAATGAGCTACTGTCACTTTAGAGAGCTCTCATAGGGCTTTCCTGCTTTTCATGCTCTTTTGGCAAAGAAAACCAATAGCATCCTGATGACCATTGGGAAGAGCATTTGCCAGCAGCTTGAGGGAGGTCCCCTGTCCACATCTGAAGAGCTGTGTCCAGTTCTAGGCTCCTCGGTACAAGAAGGATGTGGACATGTTAGTGTAAGTCTGGTTAAGAGCCACTAAGACAATTAAGGGAATGGAGCTTCTGTCATGCCAGCTGAGATTGAGAGAGTTGGGACTGTTCACCCTTGAGAAGGTTCAGGGGGATCTTATCCATATGTATACATGCCTAATGGCATAGGGAGAGTAAAGAAGGGAAAGCGCCTCTATTGGTTACTGCTGCTATATAACATCAGGACAGATGACATGGATTCATCCATCTTCATTTTGTCCCTTCAGCTTAGCATTTACTGAGGCAGCCTTGTGAGGGTGAGGACACCATAATTCATAGATGAAAACCAATCTACAGGGGTTAGGGGCTGTAGGGAAATGGGTTTACAGAATGGACTTCATGGGGGTGAGGGAACAGATGTGGCAACAGTAAGACCACACAGTCAACTTCTCTAAATGTTCCCCTCCTGGTTTCTCCCTATATATGCCTTGTTCTGTCCTTACTCATTGCTTTGCTGCATACTGCAGCTCTGGTGCTGACTGGCAGTAGGGGTGGACACATGATTCTGACTGCTTGCATGAAAAAAGTATCTCTCTCTTTTCTTTCCTTCCAGCCAATCCCTTGGGTATTCTTACAGCAAACGTGCTGTCACCTGCACTAGTTCCTGAAGGAAAGCACATCCCATTGATGGTAAATGAAAACTGCTTTAATCAGCCAGCCTGGCTGATTGGGGTCCAGCTGATTTATTTATTTGGAGGCAGCGGAGCTGGAAAGACTGGTAACATGTCTTTACTTTGTGTTGTGTAGCTGGGTGTTTATGCCATCCCAGCAGTAACAGCCTGTGCTCTAGCAACTGTGGGGATTCACGAGAAGGTTCCTCCAACACCTCCTTCAGCCAGTGCCACTAACTCCACCTCCCAGCCATTCCTCACGGGGCTCAAAATGGTAAGTGCTGTAGCACAGAGAGACACCAGTGCTGGAGTGAGGGATGCAGCCCTGCCAGACAGGCATATGCTGGGGAATCTGCTGACAAAGCAGACTCTGAACTCCACTCCACCAAACCTGCCATGGAAAGCCCCCTGAAGGAGACCAGGATCCCTTCCTTCCTCAGGGAGTGGAAGCTGCTCACAGCAAAGCTGCGAGAGATGCTATCTGACCATTCAGCTGTGGGCTGGCTGCCGTCTGGCTAGCTCAGGCAGGCACACCTGGGCTCATCCAAGAGGACCACAGAACCTGAGCCTTCTGAGCAGATGTGGTAACAAGTAGGACAGCACGTGGCAAAGTGAAGGGAGAATTTGGGCACTGAAGAGATCCTTCCTCCCTACACAGTCCCCATTTTAACTTGTCCTCTGGCTGAATTGACAGGAGAGAACCAAACTTCTCTAATGATCCCAGGGTTGCCCTGTCAACATTTTCAACTGAGGTGTCAGAGCCACTGACCCTCAAATCTACTGTCACAGCCAGGCCTTTTTTCCCCCTCCACTTGTTTAAATGATACGTTAACTCCTTTCTCTAGCTCCTGAGAAACAAGCCGTACATCATCCTGGCAGTGTGCTTTGGAGGAGGAATTGGGATGTTCACCTGCTTTTCAGCTCTGCTAGAACAGATCCTTTGTGAAAAGGGGTATTCAAATGTGAGTCTTCCTCCTTTCCTCCCTATTGTCCACATCATCTGTGATACAATCAAAATTATTTTCCCTGATAAGGAACTCAGAACAAAATGAAGAGAGTTGAATATGCTGCACTGTCTCATATCTTATTTGCTCACATTATCTAAAATAGATTAAGAAGTACATTAATCCAGTGCAGTCAATATCTCCGTATAATGGATGATCTGCATTTTCATTACTGCCCATGGCCAGGCTCCCATTTGCAAATGAAAACCATTTACTCCTCAAACACTTTTTAGGAAAAAAGAGTATTGTGTTTTTGCTAAGCCACTCCAGAGCACTGATGTCTATGCAGCCTTCTGGCACCTTCCCCAGTGCCAGTCTGCCCAGGCAGACCCTAGAGTGAAGCTGAAGGTAGGGTGATGCAAGCGGCTTTTCCTCTTTGCACAGTCTCACATGAAGCCAGGGCAGCAGAGGAAGTCACAGGCACTGCGACAGCTGTTTCCCCATCCTTCCCATGACACTGGCCAGGTGCTGCTTTTACAGTTGAGCACGCTGTGTGCACAGCTGGCTCCTTCTCTCTCCCTGCAATAGCAAGGCACTGCCCCAGTTCCCACGTTTCCCCTCAGGCAGGCAGCACTTCAGTCCTGCTGCTTGTATCCCCACGGAGGTCCTCTTAAAACACCTCTCCAGCTGTTATGTACATACCTCTACATGTCTGGTCTCTGTCCACTCCTTCTCAACTCCTAGGTCTGATACCTGGCTCAGTGCTCCATAGCCAGGTCATATTTGCACACTCCATTGGCTTTTAACTGGAAACCTTTTAAACTCTGCAGCCTTGCTTTCTGTGCATCATGATGGTTTTGTCTGTGTGTGACTGGCTTGCCCTGGCCCTTTAGCCGATGGAAGCTATTCCAGATACCCTTTCCTTCCCGTCTGCCCCGAGGCTCCCAAATGTTTACCCAAATTTGTAAAGCTTCCCTGCTTTCAGGATTGGTGTCTGCATTTGAATTCTTACAGAGCTGAAGGAGCAGGACAAGCAAAGATAGTCACTGCAGGCAACAGAGCATGTACCCTATCCTAACTACTGCTCACTGCCTTTCTAATTAGACCTCCTTGCTACAGCCAGGTGATGCTGTGTCTCATCTAACACGTTTTGAGGCTGCCAGTCTTGTGGAAGGCAGTCCACCAGTGCAGGTTCCTGGTAAGAAAAGGGCCAGGAGCAAGGTTATAAACAAGAGCAGATCCCAAGGCAGTTGGACCTGTTACCACCAGTGCAGACGAGGCACCTTATTGCCCCTGGAGGAGCCAAAAACAGTCTCATGCCTGGGCTGGAGCATTTAATGCCAGGGAACTGCTGCTGCTCTGTGCCCAGCCTCCCTTGCCAGGTGTGCAGAGACTTGTCATCCATTAAGACCTTGGGAGTGCTGTGACGCTGCTGTCCCCACACACTTGTAGCAGCACCTGGGCCCTGTTATTTGCTAGTTGGAGCTCTGTGGAGGACTCAGCTATTGCAACAGGTAGGGAAGCTTTTCCTACCTCAGTAAGTGACCCACTAGCAGCAGGCAGATGGGTCAGTGACATTAAAACCTCTTTCATGACTGCTCTAGTTGCTCAGTTATTTGTTCTTCTGCCCTCCAGGAATTTGCTGGCCTGAATGGTGCACTGTTCACAGTGTGTGGTTTGTTGGGTGCTTTCCTGCTAGGCCTGTATGTCGACCGGACAAGGAAGTTCATAGAGTCCACCAAGATTTGTTTCTGTCTGAGTGCGCTCGCCAGCATCGTGTTCGCAGTGGTGAGTTCTCCCTTGCATTGCGCCATACCTGTGGGCTTAGTTCTGTTGCCATCCAATAAATCATCAACTCAAACCAAGGTCGTTTGATGTCATAGTATTTATTAAGCCACATGTTATGCTTTGGGATATCTCTCTGGGCTAGGAATGTTTTAAAGAAAAACCCTTTACTGAGGATTTCACAGACACTGTGGAGCCTGAGACAGACTGCTTCAGGATATAAATAAATTGGCATAATTTTACTTCGTACATTGTATCACCATGTTTGTTTACTGGCCCTGAGACCATTCTTTCCAAAAAGAAATGGAATTGCTAAACATCCATCTTGCAAAAATGAACAAGAATGCCATAGTTTTCCCAACACCCAACATAGTTTTCCCACCTTTAACAGTGGTGGCTGCCAGGAGCGTAAGATTAGCAGAAAGGACCTAGTTATGTGCCTAGTTCTGCAGTAGTTCCTCGAGGAGGACAAGACAAGGGAGGTGCAGAAAAGGGGGACACTTGAATCCAGCCAGGAGAGGAATGCAGAACGTGGAGACTTTATACCCATGGGCTGGAGTGCAAGTACTGCACTCAAGCATAGTCATTGCCAATGGGAGCCATCACCCAGGAGCAACCTGAGCGTAAGGCACAGGACTCCTAGCACTGCAGAGGACCCGGACTGGTGCAGGTCTCTGCTTTCCCACCAGGCTTGTGCTGTGCATTTCTCCTGTGTGTTGAAAAATCCAGACTTTCAATACAGTGTGATCACACCTCCCTCTGGGCCAAGATCCCAGTGATGTTAGCTCCATTTTGAAAAGACAGACAAATTCAGTGCCTTTCGTAGTGTAGGACAAGGTGCCTAAAGCAGACCTTGCATTTCCCCCTTTAGTACTCTGGCATTTGTTGGGGGGATGCTCTGAATACCAGTCAGCATGCCTGGGCTCAGGTAAAGCACAGAGCAGGCAAGAGACTGTGTTAGGAGCAACATGCAAACCTTTCCCTCCTCCCCTCCCCTCCATCCCATACAAATGAACTACTTGTTCAAAGTAGTAAAATGAAAAACACCCATTCAAAGCTGCTTGATGCCTCTGTGCTTTGAACTCGGATGCCAGATGCACAGAGTTTTCCTTGACTTTGCCAGTTTAGCTGGGCGAGATCTGCTGCGGCCATGGCAGGACAGACACCTCATGTTCCTCTGTGGGAATTTATTACATGGTTAAGGAAGGAGGTACCAGCACTGTGGCTGCAGGACTTATGCCCTTGACTTCACAAGGCAATGCTCTTTCCTCCAGAGTTAGGGACAAGGCTGTTCTAGGCACTAAACTAATCTCCAGGGTTTGTGAATGTTTCAGGTGTTTTTTTGTTTGGTTTGTGGTTTTGTTTTTGGGTTTTTTTTTGTGGTAAAACCCCAAAGTTACAAACATGAGCCTGACTTGATAGGGAATTGTTTTTCTTATCAATGAGCTGCAGCAACCCAGTGAATTCTCATACGTAACCCAATGCAAATGCCACTTCTGAAATGTTAGCTTGCATTGGCAGGAAGGTGTGTGTTTCACTTGATGCTGGAGATACGCTGAGCACACTCCTGGTAAGTTACTGACCAGGAAGTCAAGTCACAGTAATACGACCACTCCAATGCTTTTTAGGTAATTCTGCTGATCCTCCCTCCCCTTGCTTAAATTCAACAGATAAATCTGCATCACGTAGCCATTTGTTGACTCTAGAGGGTTGGAGGTAAAAGAGAGATTTCAGGAACAGTTAGGGAAGGTACTGGTGAGAACAGGGAGCCCTTGGGACTTCCTGCAGGTTATGGGTTCAGAGACTTTTGTGTAGCAATGCTGACACTGAGACTTTGGTGTTGCTTTTCTGCCTGCAGACTTCTCGGTTCAGACATCAGGCTGTCACACTGGCCATCACCAGCTCGCTCTTTGGTTTCTTCGGTTTTGCCATCTACCCCATTGCCATGGAGCTGGCTGTGGAGTGCTCCTACCCCGTGGGAGAGGGCACATCTACGGGCCTGATTTTTGTTGCGAGGTAAGCAGGCAGGTTAAATCCAATTGACAGCTGAGCTTGTGTTCAAACACACACACACAGAGAGGGGTGTGGGTGCAGATAGAGAACAGCATGGACATCAGTGCTAGCCATCCTGTTGAACTTCTCTTTGGTGTCCATGCACATGACCATGGCGGGGGGGAGCTGGCTGGCAGAGCCATAGAGCTGAAGAGCTAAAGGTTTTAAAGCAAGGAGGAGTACATGGAATTGGTGCAAGAAAAGCAAGAAGGAAGATGAAGGTCTCCCTTGCTTCGAACAAAGCAGGATTTAACCATGCCCAGCATCACCTACCTTTGAAGCAGATGGGGGCTGTATGCAGAGGGGCAACCATTCCCACAGCAGTACAGGGACTTGTCAGGTCTCAGTGCTCTGTTGAGGGAGATGGGGCTGATCACTCACAGGGCAGCTAGTCACAACAGATGGGGCAGTGACAGTCCTTGTGGTCAATTTACATGCCTAGGGCTGGCACTGGACTGCAGCAGGAATGACTTGTTGGAGCCCTAAGCAGTGATATACGTGGCCTGGTGCTGTGTGTGTGTCAGGTGGAGCTGCAGCAGCAAGAAACATCAGTCAAAGAGGGGCATTAGACACCGCCTCTGAAGGCTGTTGTCTCCCACTCATTGTGAACTTTGTTGCTGCTGACAGCCAGCTATGAATGAGGAGGAGGCTGAAGTCATAGCCTGACTTTTTTCCATCCTCAACCCTGCAGTGAGAGGTATTTCCAAGTCTCTGCCCAGTGACTAACCTTCAGCTCCTTGACAGCTGTAGTTCAACACCTGCCCACCTCCAGAGGGAGTATATAGTGGTCCTGCCATGCTTGCCCCGTGGCTGGGGGTGTGCTGAAAGGCTGACCTGGACACCCTGTGACCCAAGTCCAGTTAACCAAGCGCCTGGGCCAGAGGAAGCCGACAGTAGCTTCCTCTGCTAGAAGGACCCTGCTCCAGAAAGGGGCCTCACTTTCTTCTCACCGGGGAAGTTCAGCTTGTCTGCAGCACTGATGAATTGGGCAGGCGCCATGACTGCATGTTGCCTTCTCCCCACAGCCAGATTGAAGGTGTGATTTTAATGATTCTGCTACAAGCCCTCACTGTGCGTGTTTCTGAGGATCCATCCTCCACCTGTGCCCTTGACCAGGATGGAGCCCTGGACTGGACAAGTAAGTATGTCCTTGGAAATTATGCTGGACACTCAGTTGCACCCCATGTACCCCCCACTCTCCTCCAGGTCTCACTGTGAGGGAGCCTGCAAGACTGATTCCTATCATAGCATCTCTCTTAGCCACCCTTCTCAACCTGATGGTGCACTCCTTGCTACTCCTGCTAAACCAGGCCTGCAAGATTGAAATGGGAAGACTTCTAAGGTGCCATGAATGCTGCTGCTGGCTCTGGGTTAAAATTTCTCTTATGGCCACTCTGCAGAGACCTGAGCTTCACCAAGCTAGAAGGCAGCTGTTCTGGGGGAAGACATTGTCCACGTAGCACAGCCTGTGCTGCTTTGCAGTGTGGGAGGTCACGACTACTAATGCATTGACTGAAAGCTACTTCCCTTGCTCCTGCACACACAGCTGCCTGGGTTTGAACGTACCGGTACAGCTTTGTTCTGACTTATTCCACATTTCCCTTCCTAAAGCCTGGTCTTGATCTCTCAGCTGGTTCATATTTATGTAATACTGACACCAAGTCCTGGGGACACACCATAACACAAAGGCTGGCAAACACCTTTTATATCCTGCTTGGCTGAGCAGAAACTCCCCAGAACAAGCTCCACCAGCTGGCACGGAACAAGGTTTCACAATAACTGCCCCCAAAAAGCAATTTGACTGCTTCATGTCTGAAAGCCCACAATTCTCCATCTCATCAGATCAGAGCTGGATCTCATGATTAGGTACCCATTCCTACTCATTTTGTGGCCTGATACATGCAGGGACATCTGTGGAGAAAGGCATGGAGGTGTTTATTTGAGACACTGCTGTAATGAGAATGTAACTACTTCCAGGCCTTGTTGCATAGCCCTTTTTTTTCTTCAGAAAAGGTTCTTTCAACACAATTTTTATTTTGATTGAAGTTTATCCTTAGTGAACCTTTCCTATACTTTGCTCTTGGATGATATAACAAGAAGCACTACCTGTGTGGACTTGTTCTCTTATGAAGCTCAAGTATTTTGATTCAGTCTTTCTTGTAACTTTCTTCACCACCCCCAAACACACAAACGTGTACACATACACAGAAACACACACTCCCACAAGCACACTGTGTGCACCGGTGTAAGACCTCCAACCTGTGGGGTCATGCAGGACAAGAGTCCTGGAAACCTTCCACATTTCACATAAATCCTCTTCTTATGCCAGTGCTACATGATACAAGCTTTGGCTGTTACCATACTGGCATTGCCCCACTGCGAGGAGCCCTTGGGAAGAGATCACCCAGGCTATGCAGTTGCTGGGGAGCTGACCTCTACACTTCTGCACCCGTGGGGAGTTGTGAATTCACCATTGTGTATCTTCCTTGCAGCTCCGGTACTGGTGCTGGCTGGCCTCTGCAGTGTTATGGCTTGTTTCTACGTCATCTTCTTCCACACTGACTACAAGCGGCTCCATGCTGAGACAAACAGTGGTGATTTGGTCAAGGCAGAAGACACAGCAACAGCAGATGTTCCTGAAGCCTAACCAGGCCAAAAAGGGGATGCCAAGGGCCCAGTAAGGGAAGGACTCAGGCCTGTGGGCAGGGACCATGACTGCAAATGCTCAGCTGGCACACTGGGATATCTGGGTCCTATTGCACAACAAACAAGGGCTAGAGCAGAGTCACTGGGGCACCTTAGCTGTGCTTCCCCCAGTCTTGTATTATTTGTGAGTCCAGGCTGTAAGAAAGGCTGTGCTTCCAGAAAGGTCAAAGTGGGACTGGACAACTGTGCAGGCAACAGGGATTTTTAGCTGACTTGATTCAAGCTAAAGAAATGTTGCAGAGGAGACGACCATCATATTTCAGCCATATTTTCATTTTCACGTGCTTGGATCAGGGGTGAAGCTTTCAGAGGGGTAGAAGCTGTGCCTATCACAAACCTAGTAGAAAACTTCTGTTTAAGGACTGTGGTTCTTGTACGGCATAACAACTCTTCCACCCTAAGGTTGGAGCTAATTGTACCTCTTAGCTAAAGGGTGGTAGGAGCTAGAGCATCCTTCCATTGCAGCAGGGAAGTGTAGGTATGTGACCCATAATAGAAGTCTGTTACAATGAGCCACTTTGTCCTCTCCTACAAACAGGAAAAGAAAAGCCCTGCCTGCAGTGCTGCCTGTGAAAGAAAATATCAGTAAGCAGCAGAAATTACATATGGCAGCATTCCTCACACTTCTGGTCCCCTGCCCAATGCCGAGACATTCAGGATAAGCTTGTTTCACTTGGTCTTCTGTTGTTTCTCCATCTCTCCTGCAATTCCAGTGGTTTAAGTTTTCCACAAGAAGACAAACCTGCTGGTGTAAGATTAGGGTAGTGTACCCTCCCCAGGCCAAGTCATGCTGTCCTACAGGGGAACACTGGCAGCTCACTTATTGGGGAATGACATGGCAGTGCCTGGTGTGGTGGAAGCTGGCAGGGAACTGGCAAAGGTGACCACTTAGAGAATGCAGGGACCTGTCATAAGTTTCTGCAGATGATAGGGGCTCTTTGGGGAAGACCAAGTAAGAAACTACATCAGCAAGCACCTTCCAGTTGTGTCTGCAACTGACAGCTGTTCTTCGGTGTTAGAAGAGATGGGTAGTGACATGAAAGATCCCATTTGCAGTTCAGTTACCCTTACAGTGGCAATGGGTACAACTGGATTTTTTATTTTACAGTACTTCCACAGCAGTCCAGTGTCCTGCTTTGGTGTTCAGGTCTAGATGTACAAACTGAGAACTTTCTACCTTATAACATTTCAGTGGTAAAAAAATGAGATAGATGGGACTTGGTGATACTTCATACCACGCATCTTGCAAGGGGATCCGAGTACTTGCTGATTAAGGGAACTTGATGCAAATCGGACTTGTGACTGGCTTTGTCCAGTCCAGCTACAGGATGATCACAAAGCAAAGGATGCACTTTCCCTGAGGAACACTGTACAGAGCAGCTCTCTCGGTGTGTGAATTCTCTTCCCCATTAGCCACTGGAAATCTCTCCCTTTGTAAAACACCTAGCTCATCCTTCTAGGGAGCCTGCTAGTTTCTACAGCTCCAGCCTTGCTCTCACCAGTAAGCACTGATGTTTGTCAAAAGGAGCAGGAAGTAAGTCTGAAACTGAGGTGAAACAAGATCAGTTTGGACCTGCCAGAGGAATAAGATTAGCTGACTTTTGCAAAACTAGCTGGTCAGTTCTGCAGCCCTGGACCTAATACACTGAACAGATTAACACCAAATTTACCTGCCACTCCTGAGTCCTACTGTACTGGGAAGCAAGAAGTACTTGGTGCTTTATAATTTTATATATTTACAAATGCTTATGTTTTTTAATAAAGGGTGGTTCAAGAAAACATTAATCTTTTCTCACTATATTAAGCTTAAAAAACTATTTTATAGATGCAAGGGTTCATCAGAGCTGCTATGTAGCACAAAGCAAAGGTCTCTGTATTTGCCAGATGTGCTTTAAGTTGTGCTCAAAATGATGATGTGAAGTGGTATCTCAGATCCTTAAAATGACAGAGTGTCATGTCTTCAAAACCTGCTGTTGCCTTGGTGAGTGTCTGCCTTGCACTAGCTAAGACACTCTTATCTTTATCCAAGCATACAAAAGAGATTTGAAAGGGGAGCTTTTTCTCTTTACTAATACATCAGACAGATAGGTGTGTGAGGCTAATTCTGAATTCCGAATGTGTAGTGAGGTAGGTTGTTCCTCCACTGTACGGCTTGTCATACCCTGGCAGCATGCCACAGAGGCATTATGGCACTGCTGACAGTGAGGCCAGGCAGCTCACACAAATACCTACCTTGTACCATCAGCTGTTTCTGCTGGCTCAGCTAACTTCACATTTTGTCTTTAGAGCAAAAGAAGCTCAAATTTCTGTGCTAGTCTGTAATTACCACCATAGCTGAAGTCAGCTTACTGTTGTACACATTTGTCCTCAAGGCTGCGTAACTCGTCTGTCTCTCACATTTAGATATGCCTTTCCCTAGAAAGCCTATGGAAAGCGTGAAGCTGAAATCTTAGCAGGACAGAGGGATTTTGATGTTAAGGCATGGGCTGGAGGGTGGAGCCATGTTCTCTCCCCGCCAAAGGAGTGGTCTGGCTGCCTTAACAAGCCTTCTGTGACACCAGTAACCCCAGCAGGGGCCTCTACAATAGCTCTGTAGGGGTCACTGGAAAACTGGTACTGCAGAAAGCCTCCTGCAAAGGTGAACGGTCCTAGCTGTGGTCTGGTCTCACTAGAGGCCCTCTACTTTTGTAAAGCTGAAGGAGAGGGACATAAAGGTCAGTCAACTGCTGCCATCACAGGCTTCCTAGAGAAGCCCTCTGACACAGGCAGGGATACGCATTCTTGCCATCCTGCGCACAGGTGGGGCCAAGACAACACTTCTGTTGCAAGAAAGGTTGTTTCTCTTGCACAGCAGCCAGTCTTGAGGCCCCTGGAGCAGCTCGGTCCAAAGGCTTTCTGCAGGACACTATCACTGCCTGTCTCTAGAGCAACTCTGCTTGGTCAGACACCGCTACAGGCTTCCTGCAGCCCCTCAGAACAGCCAACTCTCTCTGCCCTCTTTCTGCAGCCTCCCCTGGGGACTGCATGGGGCTGGCAGAGGAAGGTCAAGTTCACATGAGCCTGGGGGTGAGGTATGCTGCAGTCTGAAGACCAAGCAGTTCCTGCCCGCCCTGTCCCCTACTGGCCAGGCTTGGCTGTAAGTGCCGGGAAGACAAAAGGGGCAGGGGCTGTACTGGAGAAAAGCAGCCCCAAGGATGCTCCTGTGAGTACAGCCACCTCATTAGAGACCTGTAGAGAGGCTCAGGTGAGATCCTTTGTGCTGCCACGGAATGAGCTGTCAGTGTGCAGTACTCCCATGCTGAACCTCTCACAGGGGGCAGTGGACATACCAGCAAAGTTCGCGTTGCCTCCACAGGTATTCACACACCAGCAGAGGAAGACCTGCCTCTACAGGACTGCGTCACCCTGGTTGGAGTTAGGGTGGAGGTTGTCTACACTGTAACCCCCGCCCCAAAACCAAACAACACTAACATTGGTACTGTCTTTTTAAGTAGGTAAAAGCAGACTTGTCATCAAAATGTTAACAAAAAACCCAGGGAAACTTTAAAGCAGAAGATACCTTTTGTTTCTTCAAAAGAAAGAAAATACTGTGGGGAAAAAAAACAAACCTGTGTATAAACTGTATAAATATAAAAATATTGCAGTGATTGGAGATGGCAGTGGAAGCAACACATCATTAAAAAAAAAAAAATTATGACAATGGCTGAAGTAGCCATTCTGTCAGCTATTATTGCCCCTTTTTGGGACCACTGTGTTCAAATACCTTTAGCCCTGAGCAAAGACACTCAGTAAGCAGGACAGATACAGGCTGAAAGTCGAAAGCAATTATACTTCGGGGCTACAGAAAACCTTCTTGTGCCTCATGCCTTTCTGAGATAGAGATTTATTTTCTTCCAACCCCCAGAGCTGCAAAACCTGTTGTCCACTTCTCACCTTCACCTACACCTCTCTTTGGATCAAGTTTGTCACAAGAACTTCACAGTCTACCAGTGAAAGCAAACTGTAATTTAGCTTTCTGGAGCTCCGTGAGGCTGCAGCTCTTCAGAGGAGCATGAAGCAGCAGCTAGCATGTCCAAGTTCTGCTTGATACTCTGCAATCTTAAATAAAATAAACACTAAAAGCAACTAGTGCTTTAAAACTCCCCAGGGAATTTTTATCACGTTTAAAACAAGTGGCCCTAGTCGCAGCTGCAATGTGTTCACCTGTGTGCCTACTTTGGAGGCATCTCCTTCAGTACTTTTGGCTCAAGTCAGATGGTGGTATAGGATGGAAGAAAAGAGATCCCAGAACCACGTGTGCTACAAAATGGGAACAAAACTAGATTTCTTGGGAAGTTTTGTGGAAAAGGATCCCAGAAGGGTGGTAGAAAAATATTAACTAGCTGGAACATAGCACTTTATCCCTGGATATGTTTCCCTCATGTACACCGTCTGTGATCCTACTTCAGGAACTCTGGGTTTTATTAACATATGATGGATAGCACTGGCATTATTTAGTTTGCTACATCATGTTCCTTTAATAGAAGAAAGCGATTTGATCAAGCGTATCCCCCTGGACAAAAATGGAGTAACACAGCATGTCCGGAGGAAGAAACTCTGTAGAAACTTGACTGTTTCTGGACATCCTGTCCATTCTGCCTTATCTCTTAGCTTTAAAATGTGACCCGCTCTAGTTTCTGCTCCCCGCAAAAAAAACCACCTCTCCCTGCTCCCTGCTCAAAAGCTGCTCTTTTGAGCTAAAAGCCCCCTTGGTCTCTTTGGCATGCTTCCTTGTAAGGAGGAATCTAGGCAGAACCACTTCCAATCACCAAAACTCCACTTTAACCTTCCTCCTCCTCCTCCTCCTCCTCCTCCCACCACCACCACTATACTCCCCACTGTACCACTCTTTCAAGATCTTTTCCTTTTTCTTTTCTTCTTTCTTCTTCCCTTTCTTCCTGGAGCCAGGCTGTCTCAATCACAGCCAAGGAACAATTGTTTTGGTATTGGCAAAAGCACGGTGTCCAGACCTATTGCTGGGGATGGCCCTGCTGTGAGAAGGAGGCTGGACTGAAGATGCCCTGTCAGCAGCACATCTGTGATTCCACTTTCCTGCATGGGACTCAACTGCAGAAAACAAGTGTGTGGTTGATTCACTGTGAGTCTGTACCCCAAGTCCCCTCTAGTAACTCAAGCACCATGGGACCCAGACTTCTCTCTTTGCAGCTTGTGAATTATGCCAAGCAGTTCCAGCAGCTGACATGCCACATGTCCTATGGAGGGTGTCTGGTTTCACCTGCCCCACCATCAGGTATGAAATTTGCTAGGGCATCTTTCGAGGGGTAGGGGCCTGGGCACTTTTGGGTCCAGTCACATCCTGCAAGAGTCCTTGTGTCTCACACCCTCCATGGCATCTCACCATGCAGGGATCTGTAACACAGTTAGAAAGTTGTGTAACCAAAGCAAAGGTGTGAGTTACCCATGAATTATAAATTATAAATATAATCAGGATATAATTAATATTAGCTTTTCTTAAACACATGTATAAGTATGCTCAACTAGTGTAATGCAATCAATATCCAAGAACTTTGTAACACTGTGATGGCATACCCAGACACATTTTGTGGCCAAGTATGGGAACCATGTAATCAGCAAAGGGGCAAAGATGGGTGCAGGTGTAGAAGAAAGGTTTTCAAGTAGCTAAATGTTGCCAGATGATAAGCACAAGGAACTGCAAATAAGAAACATCCTGAATACACAGCAGCAAAACCAAACCCAAGATAAATAGTGTGAGGAATAGAGGAGCCCTCCACCCCGTTTTGGGAGAGAGACAATAACAAAAACATCAGGCATGATGGAGGAAAATCAGAAGAGGTGAGACAAGCTCATTTAAGTCCTGACCTCTCTCCTCAAAGAGCTTTTGAGGCTCATCACCTTCCCCTCTGTGACTAGATGCCACTCAGGACTGTAGCCAGCCATCCTAAAGAGAAGGTATCAGCTCCACAGTACTCGCAGTTTATTGAGCACAGAGCTACAGACCCACAGGGTGGGAAATGAAGAGAGGATGATGAATATCGTGTAAAAATGAATCATTAGCAAGAACTGTGTTATTAAGGAATAGACCTTCAGTTCCCCAACTGATAGATAAATACACACATATTCAGGCGTCAATCCCGGTTTGGGTTGGTTGGTTGACTCCAAGCATTCCCTCGCAGGTCTGCATGCCTCTTCCCTTTCGAGGTTGCTGCAGGACGTGTTCTCAGAAAAGTCTAGGAAACCTGACAGCCTTCACTGGGTTTCCTTTGGCACTGAGGAAACACAGAGGAAAAGAAGCCATGAGAGGTGCTGCTGTGCCCGTTGTGCAGCCTCACCTTAGCCTGCTTTCCCCTCGCCAAGCAAGTTGTGAGGGGAAAAGAGGAGGTCCTACTCAGGGGCTGCTGTTTCTGGGAGCATGCAGTATGCAAGGGGGAGCTGTGGAGGGGTAGAGGAAGAGTTGCCAAAGGCAGTGCTTGGTGCCAGCACCGACAAGCCAAAGGCACTCAGGCTGGGGCTGCTTGAGTCGGCTGCACTCCATGAGAGAGGCAGGCCTCGACCTCCCGGTGTCACCCAGAAGGGGTGGCCTGTCCACCCGCAGCAGGGCAGAGTCTCCAGCTGGGGCAGGGAACAAAGGGGCTCTGATCCCCAAACAGACCTTCCTCCCTGAGGTGGTGGCCTTGCAAGGGTGCAGGAGCTTGCAGGCCAGTGTCTTGAAGGTCTTCAGGGACTTTGGCTCCCTGAGCAGTCCCACCAGCAAGCCGGCAAAGGAGCCGGGGAGGCAATCAAAAGCTGTTCCTCTGCTGATGGTTCCCAGGCTTTCCTGGGCTCCCTTGTGCTGTCACGGTGCAGGCAGCTCCTGTGGCCAAAGCAGCAGCCCCTCTGTTTGGACGGGTAGCCCTTGTGTGCCCACTGCTTCTCCTCCCCCTCCCTGCCAACACTCTTTAGCCCCTTGCTTGCCCGCAGCGAGGGCAGGCAGCACTTCCTACTTGTTCTGACTTGGTGCCTTCTGTTTTTCACCAGGAACACAGACTGCACCCCCTGTGCAATCCCACTGATCCTCCAGATTCAGCAGGGATGGGGGATGCTATGCAGCTCAGGGACGTCATCCCCCAGCCTCCCCCAAAATGAGTGCCATGACACCTTGCTTGGAGGAGAAAGACTTAATAAAACTGAGCAAGTTACACATCCAAAATTCAAACAGTTCTAGCATAAGCATTCTGGCCTAAGTCTATCACTCCATTGCTCCACAGTAATTTCAAGACCCTGTGGTAGTTGCACTTCCTGTGGGCGAGACGAGCTTCCCAAAGGCTTTTACTAAGTCAAGGGCATTGTTCCCAGCCAGAAAGCAGGAGGACAGCCACCTCCAGTGGCTGGAGGTTAGTACAGCTACCTGAACTGCAATATCTGTGAAGCTGTGCCCACTGGTGAATTTCATTTTTAAAGAAATTTTAAAAAACTCCAAACCTAAAACAAAAAAAAAACGGCCAAAACTATGGTCCATTTTGTACTGTGAAGAGGTGAGGGAAGCAGAGGAGGAGGGAAAGAGGAGGAGAAGTCTTGGTACAGCTGCTCCCCAATCAGCACAACTGGCTGCAGGAACAGGCAGCCCTGCTATGGTCCAGTGGGTTCTGCCCAAGTGGTATCCCCTGCAGTAAGGTGTGATCACCTATCAAATTTATGGAAAAGTTCCACAGAACCTGTCAGGTAATTTTATGGCCATTGTGACCCCATTGTCTGGAAAAGCAGCACACCTCAGTGTTGAAAGCAGTCCTCTCGGACAATCTCCCTTTAAGTCCAGGGAAGGCAGCTGTTGCACATGCTCTTTTAGCAGAAAGACACACTAAAATGCTGAAATTGTCAATAGGCTGGAGGGACTTACATGTGGCACAAATCCACTCCTTCAGACTCTGCTGCTCTTTGCAGTGCTCTTAAATGAAAGACTGAATCTACCTTACTGCCCCTTTGCTGCCTCCACAGGAACTCGGCACTGACTGCTCTAGTGCAGAGGATTGAAAGAAGCTCTTGAGGTGAAAAGTTTCATTGGCTGTGCAAGAAACCACAGCTTTTAATCATTGCTTGCAACCTGCCTCCATGTACATGCAAAGCTTTGCCAGGCTGCTCTCAGCAATTCCCATCTGTTGCACACTACTAAGAGGAGACTGAGATCTCATCTGCAAAAGCCAAAGCCTCTGATTACTTAGAATCAGCTAATCCAAACTGGAAAGGCGGCCAGCTCTTTCAGGGTTTGGCAGGAATGCCCAGCTCTCAAATACATTGCCCTTCCAGGTTGCAAAGCCTGGCAAGAAGACTGATGATGCTGGGTGTCCCCCTCAGGGCAGTTTGTGAAGCCATGTCCTGCCCAAAGAGCCAGTGTTACACCCAGGAGGCTCCGGAGCGCTCATGCTGGTCAGGCCCTAAAGCAGCCTTTTGCTCTGCCTCGCACCAGGGCTCACCTCAGACTGTGCTGCAGCACGTGGCAGCGGTCACTTTGGGTGGAGGCACAGGCAAGAGGTCCAGGGCAGCCAGAGGGGCCTGGGGGCAGTCTCTGGGGTAGTCCCTGCCTGTCTCTAGGTGCCTGCATTGCCCTTGCCCTCCCAGAAGGAGCTTTTCCCTCCCTTCCAAACCCCCAGCTCATTGCATGCTGTCCTCCACAAAGGGGAGTCCCAAAAGCCATATGACCAGAGTTTCTTGGTGTGGGAGGACCCCCTGGAGACTCCTCAGGCTAAGAGCCTGGCGTCAGACCAAACCTGGCCCTGAGATCATATGGTCATGACCCCTGTGAGGCAGCAAGGTGCTGCTGCAGTAGAGTCCATCGCTGCTAGCCCTTCCTGGGGTGCGTCTGCAGGGAGACATAGGTATGGGATGTTGGGGTTGGTGTGAGCAGCCCAGGAGGGCAGGAAACGGCAGCTGGACAGGCTACAGGTGTGTTCAGAGGAAGGTGTTTGAGGGTCCTGAAGCAGAGTTTTGGGTGATGTGGCGACCCTTGGACAGGTTTTGGCGACCAGTGGCAGGGTTGGGCATCTCTGGAGGCACTTGGGCATCATTTGGGATCTTTGTAGTGCCTGGAATATGGTTTGGACAAATTTGGGGGAAGTCTCTAGGGGCCATGAAGCAGGGTTGGGTGTTCTGGGGCTTGGGGGCAGGTTTGGAGCTGTTTGGTGTCTCTTGGGAATGGTTTGCCAGTGTTTGGGGGTCCTGGGGCAGGGATTGGCAGTAGGGGGTACTTGGGCTAGATTAGGGGGTGTTTGGGGAGCTCTGGGGCAGGGTTTGGAGCTCATTGGTGGCAGTTGGGCAGAGTCTAGGGACTGAGACTGAGTGTCATGAAGCAAGTCATCAGAGTGTTTCGGGACCCCGATGCCAGACTGGGAAGGGTTGCGGATACTTGAGCAGGGTGTGGGTGTGCCTTTGGGAACCCTGGGGCAGGGTGTGGGTTGGGTTGCAGGAGGGCTTTAGGGGACCTGAAGGCTCTGGAGATATCTGGGGACACGCGGGCCAGATTTGTGGGGATTTCGTGGCTCTGGGGCAGAGTCTGGGAGTCTTTGAGGTAGGGAAGCTTAGAAGCAGGCTTTGTGTTGTGGCCTGGGAGTAGGTTTTTGGGGATTGTTGGGGCACACAGTCAGGGTGTCCATGGTCCGATGACAGCTCTGAAATGGGTTTCAGGTCTTTGAGGGTCCTGAAGCAGGTTTTGGTGGTGGCTTGGAGCCCTTGGGCTAGACTGTGGAACACTGGGAATATTTGGGCACTGTGTGGAGTAAATGGGGTACTTGAAGCACAGCTTGGTAGGTTTTAGAGGAATTTGTAAGGTGACCTGAAGCAGTGTGCAGGGGTCTTTGGGAGAACTTGCACAGAGTTTGGGGAGACTGGGATTGCTGGGACAGGGTTCAGGGGTGGTTGGGAGAGATCTTAGGAGCCTGAGAAACTGTTGGGGATTTTTTGGTTTGGTGTTTTTTTTTTTTTTTCCCCAGCACTGGGACAGGTTTTAGGGTCCTTGGGGCATTTTTGGCAGGCTTTGGGGGAACCTGGAACAGGATTTGGGGGCTGGAACATCTCTGAAAGACCTGAAGCAGGCTTTGTGGTGTTTCGGGGACCTTGTGCAGGTTTGGAGATCTTTGGGGACTATTGGTCAGGGTTTGAGGGTCTTCAGTAGCCGTGGTCATGGGTTTGGGGGGTCAGCTGCAGGTATTTTGGGGTTCCTGGGGCACACTTTGGGCATTTTGGAGCATGAGGCAGGTTTGGAGTCTTTAGGGTCACTGGGGAGGGTGTGGAGCTTTCAGCATTGCTAGATTTTGTAGCAGCGTTTGGGGTCCTGTGGTAGGGTTTTGGGGAGGTTTCTCAGTGTCTTGAAGTAGGGCGAGGTTTGCTCAGGGTCCTGGGGTAAATTTTGGGCTCTTTGAAGAAAACTGGGCAGGGTACAAGGTCTCTTGGAGCCAGCAAGAGAGCCAGCACGTTTGGGGATATTTGGGGTTTGATGGGAGCTTTGGGACAGTGTTTGGACCCTTTGGCATGGCCTGGGAGAGGTCTGAGAAGCTTGGAAGCAGGGTTTAGGGTATTTGGTGCTGCTTGGGCCATTTTAGGTGAGTCTTTGGGGGCACTTGGATTTGATTTGAGATGTTTTGCTGGCCCAAGAGCAAGGTTTCAGGGTGTTTGGGTGAAGTCTTTGGGGACCTGAAGGCAGGGTTTGGGGACTTTGGGGGCCCTGGAACAAGTTTGGGGTTGTTTGGTGGCTCCTGGGAAGGACCTGTGGATGTTTTGTGGCCTAGAAGAAAAGTTTGTGGAGTCTTTGTGGGAAATTAGGGTCTGTGGGTCTTTGGAGGAGGACTTTCAAGAGCTCAAAAGCAGGGTTTGGTATTTTTTATGGCTGTGAGGCAGGTTTGGGGGACTTTGGGGGTACTTGGGTAGGGTTTGCAGGTATCCATGACACCTGCATGACATTCTCTGAGGAGCGTTCAGAAGTATTTGGGGGCCTTGAAACAGGTTTTGGGAGTGTCCTGTGACAGGATTGGAGAAAATGGGGATACTCAGGTAGAATGTGGGGGTAAGTGGGGGCACCCCAG
>VYZW01001372.1:14241-29026 GCA_013401315.1 Balaeniceps rex | reverse complement strand
ACTTTTCTATGCAGTGAGAAGATCATGTTCTTTGGCTTGTGAATCTCAATGAACAGTGGAGGATCTAAAAGTTAGACCTTGTATTGGCCTGAGCCAATAACTAAGTTGGCCTCTAAGTGCCTTTGGTCTTGGAACTGGTGATTGGATCATTCAGGGAAGCAGAACATGAAGATATAAGAAAGCATTCGGAAGACATGGACCTGTTTAACCTAGAGAGGAGAAGGCTCCAGGGAGACTTTATAGCAGCCTTCCAGTACTTAAAGGGGGCCTACAGGAAAGATGGGGAGGGACCCTTTATCAGGGAGTGTAGTGATAGAATGAGGAGTAATGGTTTTAAACTAAAGGAGGGTAGATTCAGACTAGATATAAGGTAGAAATTTTTTACAATGAGCCTGGTGAGATACTGGAACAGGTTGCCCATAGAAGTTGTGGATACCCCATCCCTGGAAGTGGTTGAGGCCAGACTGGATGAGGCTTTGAGCAACCTGCTCTAGTGGAAAGTGTCCCTGCCCATGGCAGGGGGGTTGGAACTAGGTGATCTTCAAGGTCCCTTCTAACCCAAACCATTCTATGATACTGAACTGGAAAGTAAAATTGTGAAATGGAAAGAAGGTCCTGAACTGTGCCTTTATTTGCATTGGTAAAGTCAAAGACACTGCAATTAAGGTTGCAGCAAAGGCAAAGTAACCCATGGACAGCTCCAAATTGCATGTGATAGAAGAGGAGAGTGTCTAATCTTGAGGGAGAGGTCAGGCTCAACATAATGCTGAGAGTTTTAATAAAACAATTGCTTGCTTTCTTATCTTCCCCCCGCCCCCTTCCCCATAAAGGAAATTTAAATTTACAGGATTAAGGATGCTATGAAAGACATCAAGAATTATCTCTTTTGAGAACAAAGGCTTTTATCTTCTAGTATTGCTGTCCTCCCTCCTGTCCTTTTTTAAGACTTTAAATACTATCTTTTGGACTGTACCATGCTGTGTTACAAGTAAGCATGCACTGCTTATTAAGTACATGGCTCTCACCAAATTTTGTCTGTTGTTTTGGCACTTGGCTTGAACACATATATTGCTTTGCATTTGTATTAATTTTGTTTAATTGCACTTGGGGGGGCTAGTGAAGTCAAGCAATAATTAATAAACTTTATTCATTAGAGGAAGGTTCAGAATTACAAAAAAAATGAAAGGAAGAAAAGCATAAGTGGAAGACATCTCGCTTCACAGTCAGTGGTCTATTAAGCTTTGCAGTGCAAGCAGAAGTGTTCCCAAAATGATAACTCTGCTCATGTCATTGCACAGTATGTCTTCTACACATGCCAGCTTTAGATTACTTTGATATTTGCCCAACAAGTCTTCCAATTTCTCTTCAATGATATCTGAATTATTTAAGGCTTCGATTTTTTTTTTTTTTCCTTTTAGAGAACAGGAACTTAGAAATGTGTTGGCAGTGTGACCCTGACCATTAACATATAAATAATGTAAGCTGCTCTATACTTTGAGAGATGATTGGCTCTGTAAAGATATTTGGACAAATGTGTTCGCTATTTAATCCTCATCCACACAAAAACTAATCATACTAGAAACAGCCTATGAAAGATAAACTAATAAATCTTTGCAAGAACTATGGACGCCTACAATATTTGTTTTGAAAAAGTAGTGAATAAAGGATAGTATTAGTAAGGAAAATATTGATTGATAAACCTGTCATTTCGAAGGGCTGAAAAAGTATGGCTCCTAGACTTATTGATGCAGAGATGATAATCATTTTTATTTTAGTAACAAATCATAGTATGACAGACACAAAGGTATTAGGTGATAAATCATGAGATAGAAGGATTCAGGTAGCAACTCTGAGAAAATAGTCCATTTATAGAATAACATTTACATTTAATTCATGTTTTAAATAGAAGTATATCTGAAGCTGGATACTTATGTCTGAAAGGGGTTCCCGTTCTAAATTAGTAGGGGAAAGAATGTCAGGGTCTTAAGCCACAGCATATTTCAGTGACCTAATTATGAGGAAAGAGTAGGACACTTATGTGACATTTCTACTTAGGGAAAATGGATTTTATGTTCTGGTTCCTTTAATTATTCAAAATGCTGAAACAACTAAAATTGGTTTATCTGTTCATTGACTTAAAAGTGGCATGACCTAGAATGTGTAAAGCCAGGACATTTGGGCTCCATTTGCAGGTCTCCAGTGATCTGGTTTGTGACCTTGTCTGGCCTTGGCTTCCTTCTTTCGACCTTCTTTCTGCCTTATTTAGGGGTTACTCTCCAGTGCAGATGCTATCCTCTGTTCTCATTGATAGTTTCTGTCTACACTGTTCTTTAAAGGCAGCTAAATCCACCATCCAGGTGAAACACTCCTCTTCTGTACATTAAAATCCCCCCAAAGCCATTTCAGTTTTGGTTGGAAGATGCATTCTTGCATATTCTTTCAGTTAGTACACCGTCAGATCTTCCAGGGCAGGCACATTGGCAGTCTCTGGGTTGTACGTGAGAAACAGACTTGTGTGGGCTCACACGGAAGATAAGGAACTTTAGAACTAAATTAGCAAAAAAATCGGGGGTTTGGTCACTTTTGAAGTCACTATTACAAAATGATGCACACCTAACTGTAGTGCTTGCTACAGTAGGATCTTGTGGTACTAATATATTATGAATAGTGAATAACAGTATTAAGGCAGTGTTAACTTGTAGATATTCTCTCAAGTGATGTTTGATTTTAAGCCAAATGTAATTTTATTGATTCCTCTGTCAAAAGCTAAAAGAAGTTGCATAGAAGTAGGAGTTGGGAGCAAGATCTCATCAGTTTCTGGCTGGTAGTGAACCTTGGTAGCTCTTTATTGCAGATTTTTTTGATAAACTGTATATGAAATTTTCATTCTTCAAAATACAAAATATTGGGATGGGGGAAAAAAAAAATCAGTCTGAGAAACTTTGACATCTGATTAGATCCAGCTTCTTGAAGGAACCGAAGTTTTGCTCTTAAGGTTCAATACAGTTATAAAAGTCTTTTCTGCTCAATCACAGCTGATCATATTTGTCTCCAAACTGGCCAGAAACCAAGTAGTGAATATGCAATATTTTTAAACAAACTTTTAAATTGCTCTGTTCTGGGTGTAATTCCTAGTATGTCAAAGAACTAACGCAATACTTCATTGTTGTATAACAACCTGTGAGTCACATTCAGTGTTTGGAGAGCTCAAAACATGTTAGGATAGTGGACAAAAGAATAGCACCTGACACTAACAGCTTGAGGTACTCTGTCTTTAGTGGGTGCAGGAATAAAGAAAATGTTCAGCTGCTGTGGGAAATGCGCATTAAGCTGCAGCAAATAGTACAGCTTAAAACTGGGACCTTGCTTTGACTGCAAACTCTGTGGACCACGTGATGCATGGCATTGATGAGTTCTTCCATATGTGTCTATTAATTTCTCCATGATGTTTGTCAGCTTTGCCACTATATCAACTGTGTAGTCTGAAGAGAGTTGAGCAATCCTGATCACCTAGCCACATGCACGTGATAAAGGGTGAAAAATGCATTTGGAGAGGAAGGGGCTTTGCTATGTACCCTGAATGTACTGATTTACTTTGTCTGTGGTCCTGCTGGCCTTGGATGGTGAATAAAAAATGAGTTTTCATCATTAAGGCTTACAGTTCACCTTTGAACATTCATATACAACTGATACTCTTGGGTTGCTCAACTGTAATCCCTGCTGAGACATCATGGTCCTTCTTCCCTGCGGCAAGGAGAGAGAAATCAAATTTAAAGTATTTGTGTCTATGTTAAACAGATATAGTATGAAGTTCACTCTAGGCTCTCATCTAGCTTGTATTCTCTCAGTTGGAACTGAAATTTAATGAGGAGATTAATGCTCTTTGTATCTGACAGTCTTAAGCTGCTTCACTCTCAGTGTGTTTCACAAACCACCAATGGAGACAACTGACCTCTTGTCACAGAGGATGAGGAGTAGCTCTGTGTTTGTTTTTTTGGAAAACAAGCATATGAAGAACACTGACATTTTTACATGAAGCCTGGTTCAAGGTGATACTTGAAGTATTGGAGAAGCTGGAATTAATGAACAGCCCTTTTGAGGCCTCTGAAACTGTGGTGCTCATCTGAATTGGTGACTGCTTAAGGCAAAGAGGAGCATGACTTCCTCTGGGGCCCTGGTGCTCATTGTTTCCTAAGACTGCTGACGCAGCATCTGGTAGCTTGCTCAGAGCTCGTGACTCGTATGCTTGCTGACAAAAAAGAAGGGTGAGGAGACCACCATATGCTCCTCAGTCTCTGCTGTGAGATTCACCTTTCCTCAGTGTATGTTTCCGTATCACTTGAGGCCCTCTCTGTCAGCTATTATAAGGTCATGACAGCACCTTAGGTCAGTCTCATGTTTATTGTGTGAATATGAAATAGAAATTGAAGGGGAAATGTTGTGAATCATTATACCTGCCCATTTTCTGAGACCCGATCTTGGTCTAAGGAACTGAGAACCCCCCAATACCTGCTGAGCAGTATGCAGGCAGCATTTATATCTGATGTATTAACAGAGCAGGAAGGCATTGTGCTTTTTGCAAGCAATAATACCTGCTTTTGTTCTCTTGCCAGCACAGAGGTGTCTGGTGCCATCTGAGATGCTGTAGGATATCTAGATGTAGCTGGCAGATACAATGCAGGACCTGTAGGTGAGCTGTTGACTTCAGAAGTTGACAGGGGGAGGTTGGCAATGGTATCTTGGAGCATCTCGGATGATGCTCCATGCCTGTGTATGGCAAATGACTCAAGGCTTAATTGTCTTGTGTATCACAGGGTTTCTGAGGTTTATGAAGTTTAAGGCAAGGCCTGTGGTGGCCAGGCATGGTATCAAATAAGTATCTAAAAGCTTTCTGATCCTGCAAGGAATGTATCTTGTGCTCATAGGAATGCTTTAATTAATTTAATTAATTTTCTCTATACAGAAGAGGATTTGAGAACATTCACTTAATTAGTCAGGTACCTTTCCTTTGTCTATACTAATTGTAAAATAAAGATAGCAGGTATCAAGAATCGGAATCTGTGATGTTGGCCCCTAACCTGGGTTTCTGTTATTCAGATAAAATCAGTCTTAGATTGAATTTTACATTTATCTTGTGTCCACAGTCACAGATTTCTTTAATAGAAAACTTTGCTGTTAATTATAGCAATATCTGTCCCAATCTCCATAATTTTCTTTACAAGCCAATTGATATTTTAATTTTGATTTAGGTATCAGATATTTCTAAGTGTTCTAGATTAATTTATTAAGATAATAAACCGAACATGTTTTCTCTTTGTAGTTTTCTGTGTTTGGAATTTGTAAACAGGCTTAGCTTTCCAATCAGAACAAGTTAGCCTTTGATTCTTAAACTGTTCTCTTTTTTAATGTAGAATTTTTATTTTCTCTAATTCTCATTATAATCCCATCAACTGATGTTTATAGAAAGTACTGTGGCAAATGTCTAAAACACTGAAGATTCCCAACTAGTAATAAAGCATGAGAATTTAAAAATGAGTGACCGATTTACTTGCAGGACAAAACCTAATTTCATGGTGATAGTGGCTTTTAACCAGAGGAGTACGCTGAGAGTGATCTGGTTTGGGGTTTGTATTAAAAACAATAGTAAAACCTTGAGCAGTCACTAAATAATCTTCAGTATTCTACTCAGAATTTTTAGTTAACCTTCAAACTCACTTAGCATCTTTAAAAAGAACTGTGCTACATCTTCATTTATAGATATAGAAGTAACATTACTCTAAAAAAATTTTCTTACTATGGGCACAGTGACCACTGTAAGTCTGTTTTTTCACTTCAATCGCTTGTTAACAATGTATTGTGGTTTAGCCCCAGTCAGCAACCAAGCACCACACAGCCGCTCGCTCGCCCTCCTCCCACCCCCAGTGGGATGGGGGAGAGAATTGGAAGGGCAAGAGTAAGAAAACCTGTGGGTTGAGATGAGAACAGTTTAATAATTGAAATAAAATAATAGTAATAATAGTAATAAAAATTGCAATGAAAAGGAGAATGAGAGACAGAAACAAAACCCAGGAAAAACAAGTGATGCAACCACTCGCCACCTGCTGACCGATGCCCAGCCAGTCCCCAAGCAGCAATCGCTGCCCCCCAGCCAACTGCCCCCCGTTTATATACTGAGCATGATGCCATATGGTATGGAATAGCCCTTTGGCCAGTTTGGGTCAGCTGTCCTGGCTGTGCCCCCTCCCAGCTTCTTGTGCACCTGGCAGAGCATGGGAAGCTGAAAAAGAAAGTCCTTGACTAGTGTAAGCACTACCTAGCAACAACTAAAACATCAGTGTGTTATCAACATTATTCTCATCCAAAACACAGCACTATGCCAGCTACTAGGAAGAAAATTAACTTTATCCTAGCTGAAACCAGGACATAATGTAAAAAAAAGTTACAATTATTTCAGACCAATTTTCATATTTTCCTAAATATGAACTGACACAAACAAGTTTAATGTGGGGGGTTTTTTGAGGTGGAAAAGAGACCAGTATTAGTTTATATTTCACAACTAATTAGACGAAATTATTAAAAACTGTATTTTTTCTTATTGTTTCACTCATTATCATTACTTCTTTGGTATGACTATGGGAAAAAAAAAAAGTCTGATGTTGGCAGCTGTATTTGTGAGACTGCAAACATTTCATATGGTTCACAAAATTAGAATTTATTTCAATTTCCAAAAAACTTTCCATTCCCAAAACTGCAAAGACTTTTTGTCTTTGTGTCACATTATTGGGAATATAACTAGATAAGTTATGTAGAAGAGACAAATTCTTATAGTTATAAATAAGGCTGAGTGAATACAGTGTTTCATTTATTTGAATAAATTCATTACCTCTTCCGAGATGTATATTTAACTAGCATTTCATACATGGAAGTTAGGGTTTTCACAAGAGAATGAATACATTTTCAGAAGATATTTTTGTTAGGATTGCAGCATATTAAGACTGAACTGTAGCTGAATAGCACTGATTTAGTATTCAAAATATTAGAAAATGATTTGTATTATAACAGCAAATGCTATATGTGATGCCTCCCAAATTTCAGCAAAGATTGACATTTAAAAGAATTTCAAATATATGGAACAAGGGCATGTGGAACTAAGATGCTAAAAACAACCGCAACATGAAAACTACTTTAAGACATATTTTATCTTTGTTAATGCTGTGAAAAGGTTATTATGAAAAGGTACTACGAACTCTTAAAAAGAGTAGTAGTAGGTAATTCTTACATGTAGGGTTAGCATTGCTATTTTTATTGTTATCTTTCAAAAGTTTCTCGAGTGGGAATATTAAATCTCCTTCAAAAAGCTTCAGGAAGAGCTGCTGTTCTTCCTGGTTCTCCCATAACCTATTGCTTTCGTGTGTGTGTGGGCAGAAGGACAGCACTAGCAAAACCTGTCATTTCTTCCCTTAGCTCCTGGTAGGTGAATAGTAATTGTGCTTGGGAAAAATGTTGGTCTTCTCAGCTGTCAGTAATCAGAGGAGGAAGGAGAAAAGGGGAGGTTGCGTATTCCGTTGTACTAAGCACAACGAGCCTATACAAGCTATGGGTGCATGTTCATGGCATCCTTATATATAGGCTCATTGTGATCTTAACTTTATTTTGAGGAAAGGGAGATTAAAGCCACTTAATGACTATGCGATTCTCTTGGAGTTTATGTAACCGAGAACATTACTCTCTTGCCTCTACTTAATGAGAAATTTCTGAAGTGTTAGGTATGATCTTTAAAAAGTTATTTGGCTCCCCCCCACCATATATTGCAAATGACTCAGTGATCACTTCTCTGCTAACTTTTATGTAAGCAGAAGATACTATTTTTATATCTAGTAAGTTTGTTAAAAAGGCTGTTTTAAGATTTCTTACACTTGTAAATTAACAAATAGATTTTGTTTTTGTCAGTTCATAAAAAGTCATTCTGTACTGTAATTTCGAAGAGGAATAATAGTGCATTTTTAGATATGAAGAAACTTAGTTTGCTCTAAGTGCAGAATAAACCAAGAAATCTAAACTATGGAGCCAGGATAAGGGTTTCTGCAATGAAAACAGCACAAACACTTTTTTCACAGTGGAAGCAGTACTCTTCCTGTGGTGGGGCTTCACAATGCCAGTGTGATCCTAGGGTAATCAGAAGTACATCTAATAACTTAAATGTGGGATCAAATCTCCACTTTATATTTAGAGCGCAGACAGGCAAGATTCCACTGGAGATCAAGATAGTCAAAATACGTGTTTTGAAATTGAGATAGATTTACAAAGTAGGCATAATGTCTTAGTTGTTCTTTGGCTTTGCTTATATATTTTTTTAATTTTAGTTCCACTTAAGATAATCAATTAAATAAAATTAAAGCTTAAACAAAAGACAATGAGAAAGTGACACAGCCAATAATTTCTTCCTCTTGAACACAAAAAAGCCTTTTAGAAGTTAGAATAAAATCCAGAGGTCCCTGCAAATGTTTAAAATTTCCTTTATTAAATCAGCCATCCTTCGAATTCAATGACTGGTTTTTGCAATGATCTGTGTAAAGTGTGAATGAAGACTGCGGGCTTTGAACTCCTGAATGTTTTAAGTCCATCACAATGCATGCTAATGATTCTTTACCAGCCTCAAAAGCTATGCTGATTTTACTGTCCACATAGAGGTTTTATAACATAGCTGATCAACACTGTATCTAGTCAGATTTTATTTTTAAACATATGTAGATATTATTATGCAACTTTATTTTCTTCATTGGACTGGGGACAAGCTGGTCCTGTTATGGTAATCTCAGTTATCTGGTCAGATGAAGTTTTAAATCCAGAGTGGGGAAAGCACAAGAGTGGATTTCTACAGCCTGTAGCTGCCGATGCTGTTGTCCAGCACGGAGGTGGGCAGCTGGTGCTGGCGAAACAGCCCCCGCGGCAGCAAGCAGAGGCTGCGAGGGGGTCTGCGACCAGCCTCACAGAGCCGTGCAACTGTCCTGCGGCATTTGCTTCTCAAACAGTTATTTGCTTTTTTTCCACAGAATAAGGCAACAGCCTGGATTCAAGTATCCCATGGGCTGGACAGGTTTATAGGCTGCTACCAAAGATCACCCTGTGCACATCAGTATGAAGGAGCTGCTGTGACAGGAGGGAGATGTTGGGCTGCAGTGGTACTTAAGTCACAGCCGTTGGTCTCTGACTATAGCTTTGTTCCTGGATAAGATGAAGGCTCTATTAACGTCTTAAAACAGATTAAGGAGTATTCTGAGACATCAGCAGCCCTGTATTAAATGTCCTTGGAAGGCCAAAAATCAGATTTAAGCCTTTTTCTATGGTGTCTTCCTTCCAATGTTGTGTCTGTGTATGAAGGTCTACAACCTTTCATATCATGCTTGTGGTACATCAGGTTAATGCATGACTTCATTTAATAATTCTAAAGATTATTTTAGGAGCAGTGTGTTGAAGAAATTCATTGGCAGATGGTTGAGAAATACCATTGAAGTTATTCCAGTCACTGCTCTTTCCAGTGCTATTTCTTGTCTAAGGAGTGGATTTCAGCATCACATCTGACATGTTAGCATGCAGAGTGCTGTCTCTAACCACATGTTTTAGGTGTCTACATTAGCAATAGATGTGTGTGAATAGTAAATTATTCTATTCATTTATTATTCCTGATGACTAGTAAATTATTTTAATGACGTTGACTATCCTATTCATGCATTACTTGAAAGTGATTGGAAGTGAATTGCTGTCAAAAAGGCTTTGCAGCTGCAAAAAATTACACTTCTACTTTTATTGTATTCCCTTTACACCCAAATAGAATATACTATTTCTATCTCTCCACTTGATTCAGCCAGCTGTCACTCACAGATCTGCAGACAATTACAATGCACTGGCATCATATCCCAGCTGCCTGTGATAGACTATTGTTTTGTAGAGCAGTGCGTACAGGGTAATCTCTGAATATCCATCTCCCACTGGAAACTGTTCTTTCATTGGCCACACTCTTTTTCAGCTGAATGACGGAAGATGTTCTGGTCAGGTTCCCAGCACATCTTAATCTAAGATGAATTTTGCATGATCTCTGTAACACAGGGCTGTCTAAAATGAACAGATCACTAACATTTACAATAATTTTGTTTCAAAAGTGAATTAGAAATATTTTGATTTTGTTTGTAGAGCTTCTAACATCTCAGATCAATAATTTGACATAATACGCTCATTACAAAATAGTTGTATAATTACAGATAGAAAACAAAATTGTTGTTTTTCATACCAAGTGGTCTGTGACAAGTATCATAAAGAATGCTTTCTAAAAGGCACTTATTCTCTAGGAATACATTATTTTCATTTAGGGTCACTTGAACTGTGATGATATTTCCTGGTTTATTTTAACTATTGTGTCCATGTGTTTAGTATTTTTCCAAGTATGAAGAACAAGTCCTTAAAGGAATGTGCAGAAATAGGAAAAAGAACTATGGTCTGGGGACAGCGAAAGTTTGCTACTTTCATCTGTGTAATCCAGACTTGAGTTGAATCATACAAAATTTTACGCTTATCCTGATGTCTCCCCTTTCTTCTCTTAGTGATCAGATAGGAAATAGAGCAATTACTCTCTAATTGAGAGTGGAAAGGAAAGCTTATATTTCTCTTACAGAAATTCAGGTAGCCAAAGGATTATTGGCCATATTACTGTTTATTTCAGACCTAATATATATAGTATTACACATTAAAGCTAAGTGAATGTGAAAGAAAACAGTGATTGAACTATTCCTTTCTAATAACATCATCCAAAGTCTTCAGCTGAGCATTAATCACGCTCAGGAGATGAGCAACTTGAAGTACATGGTTTGCCATGTCTCTGCAAGCAAATTCTGAGGAACTACTGGTTTTATTCCCTGCCAAGGGCACACAGATAGAGAGTGGATCTTACCAACTGCAGTGCTAATCTACAGAGAAGTTAGTGTAGCTTTAAACCATGAGTAATTTTTGTGGTGTGGGTTTTGACAGTTAGCTTTGTTTTGGAGAGAGATTCTGGGTTTTAAGACAATTTCAGGAAAATTTGGGTCTTACCTCTTTAACAGCCTGGCAGACATCTCCCTCTATTGTTATTATTTCTCCTTTGTGTTTTAAACTTGCTTTAAACAATCTTTTTCAAACCAAATGGTGCTTTTCAGGTTTTTTTAAACCTCATACTGCACTATCAAGCTCAGTTTTTAAAATAATCCTAAACTGATTGTTATATATTTATTGGTGATATTTCCCATTATCCATGGCTCTGGAGTCATCTGCTAATTATTAAATGAACTTTAAATTTTGTTGTGTGTGTATATGTATATGCATCTTCTTTTAATCACTAATTATTATGGTATAAGATAGAGCAGTTTTTCAAACACTCCCTTGCTTTCCGTATGGTTTTCAAAATATAGGTCTTTTACTTCCCTTATGAGTGATTGGGTTAAACTGATGTTTTAGGTAGGCATGAGCTGGCACATACTTCACTGATGCAAAATGGTGCGTTCAGTTTGTCAAAAAGAACCTTAGCTTCCAGTGTGGATTTTTTTTTCCTTTGTGGTAACAGTGAGATTTACCAAAATAATGTATGATACTTATTTGTGTTGACACTGAATTATGGCTTTAAAAATACTGAAGGCATTGATGTATGTTTTACACTTTCAATTTTTTTCCAGTTAATTTAGAATGATTGCGTTTCATCCTTTTCTAAGGGATTGTCCTTAACACCCTTGTTTCAGCTTCAGACTATGAACTTCAGTGAAGTCAGTAAATAATGTCTTATAGAATCAGTTGCTCTTAAATCATATGGTCTTTATTGTCAGCAAACACGTAAGTGAATTAGAAAGGGTGACATCCAATTAGCACAGGCTTTTGTAGGTTTAATGAGCAATGATAAATTTAAATCCTTTCTTTGGCACATTTAAAGTAAGTGAAGCTACAATTAGAATGAACTAAGGAGATTGTTGTTCCATTGATTCATAATAAATTATTTGTAATTTATTTATACTGGGATAGGAGGCATCTTTGAGAAGAAAACCACAGGTTATTTGAATAAATGTCTGTTATAATAAAATCCAATAAAACATTAATTCCTACGGTGTGTGGAGTTACATAGTAAGATGAGCCATGCTGTTTCATTACTTGCTTTTTTTGTTTTAAATATTCAGTTAGTATCCCTTACGCTGCTAAAATGTGTGCCTTTTCTTGATTTCCATTGACATTACCTTATTAATAGCTCTGAAAGTGTTGCTAGTTTTGTAGCAGCAATTTTATAGACTTTGCTAATTAAAACCATAATTAAATGTTTTGCAAGTAGGGCCTCTGCATAACAAATACTTTCTTCTCTTATTAAAGCTAAGTACGAAGCTGGCTTTTTGTTTTAGTGTTGCTTTTTTTTAAAAAAAATCAGAACAATATTATAGTTATTCAGAAATAACTGTAGTTAAGAAACATGGTTCATTTATTTTTTTTTTGTTCCAGTTTGGGTAGACAAACTATTTGTGACTGGGGTTTGATAAGATGCTTTTTGGTCTCCCTGAATTTTTCCAATCAACAGAAGCAGGACTACTTTGTATTGTTCTGTAAGTCATCTTCCTAGTAAGAGCATCTCTGCTCTGTGTTCTTTGTGTATTCCTTAGGGTAGTTCTGTAAAGCCAATCATTTAGATTCTCTTGTCACATTAAGGTCCACCAAATATAGGAGCAAGTCAGCTCATCTCACTATGGTAAATAAGAAGAAAAAACCCAAACCCAAACAAACAAACAAAAAACCCCCACAAAAAACCAAAACAATCTTACAGGACACAGTCAATGTTTATATAGTTCAAGTGAATTCTGTGGAGCTAATTATCCTTTTCCTCAGTATGGTTTTATTAGCTCTAGTGTTTGGTGACTTGCATTGATATATCAGACTTAAGGTCCTCAGAGTTTCCAAGAATACATCTGGGATGCTGTGTTGAGGAATTTTTCACTCGAGCATCCTCCATCAAAAGAAAGATAAACTGATTCATAGACTTTAAAAAACACTTCAGTCATGCCTATATCACATTTTCTTTTGAAATGGGAAAGGAGAAGGATTAATTTAAATGGTGGTAGTTCCTTTCTATGAATCTGTATTTCTTGATACAAAAATTAAAACCTACAGTGGAAGTTAGTCTGAGTTTTGAAACAATAAGAACTGGAAATCCAAATAAAAATCATAACTTAATGAGTTTTTGTGAGTGTAGTTCATCTAACTGTACGTGCTATAAATTGTTAATTAGTTTAAATCTATCTTGCTGTGGGTATTTGAGGGAACTTCAGCATAGTTGAGATGCTAAGGTATAGAGGCATAGTCATCATGAAATACATAACAAGTAGTTACCAAAAGATTAAAGACAGGATTGAAAGCTCATTTTCTTAGAGATGTGTACATTTTCAGATAATGAAATAAAAATAGACTGAATTGTTTCCTTTTAAAGGTGCTCACGATTCTTACTAATTTTAGTTCAAATGGAAATAGACAGTAACCTGAAATAGGCCATTATTTTACTTTAGGAGTATAAGCTTGCATAATTTAATCAAAATTATGAAGGTTCTGCTCACTAATTATTAGATTTAATTAAACATATCTCTCTTTCTCCATATGAACAACTGCCCTAGTTGTTCCCTACACTTTCTCCCCTTCCTGCTGAATAGTTCCTCTAACCTTAAACTCCCAAGATACCCCATAATTCTCTCATCTCTTCAACTCTGTGTTCCCTCAAGGTCTCTTGCTTGGCTTATTGCTGACTCTGCCTTTTGGACACTGGGATATCTTCCCCTGTGTAGATGCCAATGTAGATTGTTTGCCTGAAATAGTGCTTCAATTTATTTTGTTGTCTTTTGAAACAAAATTCATGTATAACATGCTTATATTAATTATAATAACATAAGGGTGATCAAAACCAGAAATATAAAGTGCTAATACACTTCATAATTCCTCGTGTATCTCAAGGAAATGGTGTGAAACGCAGCTGATTAAAGCTTGACAAACACTGAGGTTGTGTTTGAAGGGTGGAGGTATGGAGAATATAATGAAGACTCAGATAGTGGCCGTGTCTGTACTTGAATACTAATTGCTTTAACCAAATACACTCAAAAAATAACTGTGGCTTAGCTTGGAGAATGACAAAGAATGGTGGTTTTAATCATTATAAAACCCCCAGGAAGAACCCCTCATGAAGCCATCATGAGAGCATGTGCTGGGAAAAAAGATGTTCTTCCACCCTATATAACTATGTGGTCATTATACTCTCACCAGTTATTTCCCACTCTAGTTGATACCGCTGATGTTTCTAGAGAAGCATGCATCAGTCATCTAGAAAATGCAGAGAAGGATCCTTTCCTTCTAGAAAAATTACGGGGCTTCTTTTAGATGACTGCTTGTAGATGGAATTATTCTTGAAACTGGTAGGCCCTCAAATTGCCATAAATTTACATATTCAATGTTGTAAAATTTGAAGCTTACATGTGAAACTGTTTAATGCCTTTTGAGGGACCACCTACACACCATTTATCATGGCCTCAAGTGATTCTTATACTTCAAGGATCGAGGTTTGAGATCTACTGTTTTCCTCATTACAGTGGGAATTAGATATTTAAACATTCATTGCACACACTAGCAATTCTCTTATTTATTCTCTTAGTTATCTCATGTATACAGCTGAAGTAGAGACAAAAGAAAATGGGTGAGAATGAAGTAATTAAATTTTTTCACAATCATATCTGAGAAAATTAAT
>VYZW01001371.1:187878-214144 GCA_013401315.1 Balaeniceps rex | reverse complement strand
AGATGGGGACAGTCATTTTAGTAAGGCCTGTTGTGACAGAACAAGGGATAATGATTTTAAACTAAAGGAGGGGAAATTTAGGCTAGATATAAGGAAAAAATTTTTTACAATGAGGGTGGTGAAGCACTGGCACAGGTTGCCCAGAGAGGTAGTGGAGGCCCCATCCCTGGAAACATTCAAGGTCAGGTTGGACGGGGCTCTGAGCAACCTGATCTAGTTGATGATGTCCCTGCTCACTGCAGGGGGGTTGGACTAGATGACCTCTAAAGGTCCCTTCCAACCCAAAGCATTCTATGATTCTATGATTCTATAATTCAGTTGGTATTCTCTCTCTCTTCTCCTTTTCTCTCTCTCTCTTCCTGCCCCCCGCCCCCCCCAGTAGGTAGGGTTTACTGGGAAACCTGTAAAGCCTGTGCCAACAAAGCCTCCTAGGGGAGGTATGGCCAAACAGATCTGAACTCCAGACCCCTCAGAGTATCTCCAGCTTCCATATCATTGCTGTTGCAGGTAGATTCACAGGGATGAAATGTCTTTAGTAACTATTATTTAGTACCAGACATTAACATGGCTGCAGTGTGCAATATGTGGCTCTGCAATAGGGGAATTTCCCCCACAACTGATGTACTCGTTTGGTGTGACGGATGTGAGGAGGAGCTGCACAGTGCTATGTGGACTGGTATGGGGGGGACACTGCCAATGTGTTCCTTACTTATTTGGATGGCTGCAGTTAGAGGATGGCAGATCAATATATAGAGGAAGGAAACCGTGTAAGAGAGTTAAGGATAGTTTCTGCATACAGGGAGCAGAAGCGTGAACAGAGCACAACAACCCACCCTAAAATTTACATTTCCTCTTCCAACATTTCTTTAATTTTTATATTAAATCCCTTTCTCCCTCCTCCGATCTCTGGCCTAGGAGAGGAGCAAGATAATTTGAATACAATTTTAAAAGAATATTTACCTTGAGCTGGGAAAAAAATGGAAAATTCACCCTGGTTGTAGAAGAAGAAGGAGAAGGACTCCACCTTAAATGGCCTTAGTTCAAGCTTTGAGCATTGCTTCTGCTGTAATAGGACTGCTTTTTCTTCTCTGCCTTCTCATAATTCAGGCCAAAATGTTGGTGAGAAAAGGAAAAAGGAAGAATTTATTTGAACTTTGCAGCCATCCCAAAACCTCTAGATTAAAAAAGGTTTGTGTGATCTGTGCAGCGCTCAAGGCACGGGCTGTAAACGCACATGACGAGTTGCTGGCTAGCAGGACGGCTGCTTGGCAAGCAGGGCAGCCTCACTGGGAAACGTCAGAGACAAGGAGAAGCTCGATGTGCAGAGACTGTTCAACATATGGTTACAGACAACAGTTGCTGGTGTCTTTTAAAAAAAAAAAAAACATCCTTCTGCTTCTTAGCAGAGACAGCAGCATATTTCCTTTAAAAACAAAAACATACCATTTGTCTCATTTCCTTCTCACTGCCAGGAGCCTCATGGTGTGCGTGATTCCTGGGGCTGGGTTTGGCACCTCGTAACAGCCCTGCTTGCTGAGCAAAGCCTACCTCCCGTTCTGGGGAGTGCTTTCAACCTCGTGTGGATGGAAATTGGGAGACACATCCCTGAAGGAAATCAAGGGGTTGAAATGGAAGCAGAAATTCAATGCCGTGCAGCCCCTCAGAGGCTGCCTGTGGGCAATAATAAACCTTGTGCTTTGCCCATGCAAATAGGAGAGCTTAAACTCCACCTTTTGCAGAAGCAGCAAACATTTCTCAAGGAGCAAAGCTGACAAAATATCGTTATATAAGGCCCTTCCATCAGGATCCAAACAGTCACAGCATGGCCACCTCTGTCTATGCAGAAAGGTGACTTAATTTTTCATCTGTTTCTCCACTGTCCAATTGGTACATAAAACCCTCCGGCAACTCTGTTTCTAAGATATTATTTAGTAACCCTGGCATGAAATCTTGACAGGGAAAGTGCCTAGATTGGCTGAAGTAGCATCTGAGAGTGAAAAGGCATCTAGATCTTCTGTATATTTAATGTTTCAATCAGAAATACAGTCTCCATGCTTCAATTTAAAGACAGAGAAGCTCTAATCTTTGCAATACTGTGGGCTGGAGATCACAGTACAAAAAAAAAAAAAAGAGAGAGTTGGGAAGACTATCATAACCACTTAATTAGCTGCTAGATCAGCCACTGTAGCAGAGCAGGATTTATTTGGGAGACAAATGGGATTTCAGGTTTCTGTCTTACAGTTTTATGATTCTCATCATGAGATAAAACAAGTAAAATAACTCAGAGTAAAATACCAGAATAGGTTTTACACGATGTGTGGTTTCCCCTCCTTCTCTCACCATTTTCACTTGTCTCAACCCACTCTCCTATTTAATGGAAACTCAGCGCTTTCCAAAACTTTTCAAGTCTGAAATCAAAACTACAAAGCCATTGCAGAAACATTTGGGTAGTAAAAATATGTAGCAAGTTTTCATGTTTCTGGCATGAGTAAGTGTGGAGGGCTCACAGCATACTGAGGAAATATTTGTGCATCGTGAATTGGCTTCCTTTACACCGTAGAAAATACAAGAAGAAAGATGCAAGAAAGACCATAGCACCTGAATTTCCTACCTGTCATTGTTATGACATAGCAAGGGGTGGGTGTGCTGTTAGTGCTTGCCTCAGAAATGGATGTCCAAGCCATGGCTGCCCCCCATGCTTCGCATGTCTGAGCTGACATCTGATGCTCTGGCCCTTCACCCATCATGGCTGGAGCCGGCGCAAGGCTGTTGTACAGTTGCACTTCCCACCTGATGAGCCTCATGTGAGATGTCACCTGCACCGGTTGTGCAAATGTCATCCCTTAAAGGAGAATACAGAAAGCCCAGCCTGCTCTGTAAATTACCCTGCAGCCTTTCCACGTCCGTGAGTATTTTGACCATTGCACTGTAATTTTCCTCTGTATGCTGCAACCACTCTGCTCTTCTCAGCTGCCGTAGCTGTATCAATAAGTCACGCAATCTTTCTCAGTGGGTTCACTTCTGCAGGACACCCCTTGCAATGACCTTGAAAAGCAATATGGTAATAGTGCTGCAGTAATCTGTTATATGCCCATCCAAGACACTTATAAACCAGAGTCAGATTGCTCTATGAAGGCAGCCTTGATGCAGATGCAGCAAGAAGAGATGACATCACCTTTCAAGTATTTCCAGCATCTGGATCCAAACTCGTGATGAACCAAGAATGGAAGAAGTGTGCGGACCAATTTCAGGACTACGTGGTTGGGCATCAGGATTAGAAGCAAGTGAGAGAATCATGTGCAATGATAAAATTTCTTTTCAGTGTAATGTAGAACATGTGGATATTTAGCTTTGGTAACTAAATAGGTCAAATCAATGACTTGGCTTTATCCTTAAACTAATCTATCTTTCAAGCCCATTCCCTAACATATTATTTTGGAGGGTAAATACACATATAGAGTTGCTTTTCTTTTCTTTTTTTTTTCCTTTTTCTTTTTTAACTCAGGACACCTATACTGCTATTGTGTGGTGTTAAATTGTTTTTTTTCCCCATTCTCAGTGTGTTTCTAAATAACCCTACCTGCTGAAGAGCAATTGACACAGAAAATTGCTGTGCACGATGATGAACCAAAAGTCTATCTAGCCCCATATCCTGCCTCCTTGCCTCAGATCAAAAGCAGATCTCTAAGGAAAAGGATATGTAATAATACTTCCCCCAAGGACTCTTCCATCCTCCAGCAATGTGCAGCTCAAGGGTTTCAAATGCTTTGTACTGAACTGTTAGCAGTGGAGAAGGGTGTCATTTTCTGCATTTTCCTCTGATATTCCTCACTGGAAATGTTTTTTGTCTGTCTTTCATACAAACCACTATTCTCTTCATTCATTCTTTGCTGTGATCCTCACTTGAAAAGGAAAATAAGCTTGGCTAAAGAATACTTTGGGCAGAGTTAATAAAACAATTGGAAATTATCAAGAGATTTCAGAGACCTGGTGAATATTTTCTTCATGCACAGACTTGGGGCTCTGTCATACGCTTACTCAGCACAAGCTCCTATGTCTTTCAGTATTCTTGGTACTTCAGACTGAGCAAGAAAGCTAGAAACGTCTTCGCTCCCTTCCTCTAATTTGCAGCTGCTGTCTTGGATGTTAATACTTTGAAGAACTCTGTTCTCCTGACTGTTCATAGTCATTATTTTTATCAACTTTCTCACAGTTTTCTAAGCCTCTCATTTCAAAATGCTTAAGAAATTACTCACTGGCAAGACATGGCTAAGCAACGGATAGTGTTGGTAATTTAGGAAAACTAGACTCATCAATGTGGCAGCAAAGTTTGGACCTCAAATAAGAAATGACAGAACCCTCTGAAATGCACAGGATGCTTCAAGCTCCCATCAGCTTGTTCTCAGCTGGAAGCAAGCCTGTTTCTAGCAAAATCTGCTTTACTACACGGCTTTCTAAATTTCAGATTTATGAGACTGCATTTATGACAGATCCGTGACTGCACAGGGACAAGCAGCAGTTAAAGAATCACTTAGTTTCACTCTAGGCTCTGGGGTGTATTTTAGAGCAGACTGGGGTAGATGAACAACTTTGACGAACATGAGGATGCTGTAAGCCCGTGTCAGCAGGTATGAGCACAGGAAGAAAATGATGGCCATTAATACAGCACTGGCTGTTAAACTCTAAATGAGCCTGAATGCAGTTCTCTGAAATGAATCTATTTCCTTTTTCCCCAAAGTGTAAAAGGTCTCTGTGCCTGAAGAAAACGAGGGACGCTGTCACTGTCAGAGGAAGACTGTTATCTGTAGGGAAGGTCTTTGCCTCATCTTCACTTTCCATTAATCAAGCAGTTTTTATGGAGAGGTCAGGAAAGGCTAGTGATACAGCTTCTTCACTGCAAGGAGACAGCAGGGCAACACAGATTTTGAGGGAAAAAATGCACATTGGGTTGACTGAAGGAATTTGCGTGTTTATAGTTTTTTGCCTTATCATTGTTTGCAATTTACAAAAAGCCAAAGTGGCTTTCTTGCACAGTGGGTTTCTATGTTCCACTTCAAAGCAAACTGGCTTTTCCAAATTTCTCTTAATAAAAATCTTCAAAGTAGATCTAAAGAAAAGAAGATCAAACACTGAAATAACTTTCAGAATAATATAAACTTCTTTTAATTAAATGTTTGTTTCAGGCAGATTTTTTTAAATCCTTTTATAATTGAAAAAAGTCTCATGTTGTATGTTTTTTTGGGGGCGGAGGGCAGTGTTGCTTCTTCCTGCCTGGCTACCAATTCAGAAATTTACACAGATCTAAGATAAGGCTATTTGGCCCTTTCCCCTGGAAAGTTTTGAAAGGACAGCTGTAACCCTGTTCATATGAGTGTGAGTGTAGAGGGTGACATTTTTGGGAGTGATTTTATCTCAGGCAGCTCTCTTTAGTGTCTTCCACGCCTGCCTGGGAAGCGCACAACTACACACAAAATGCTGTAGTCATGCCTGGTTGTGTTCAGGACCAACTACAAGAAATGTATTGTCGTTGCACCACAAGTGACTGGTGGAGATTGTGCACTCACACAGCTGAAGGTCTGGACCTGGATTATCTAAAGGCCCAGTCACCACTGAGATGCCTGAATTCATAAGTCTGCATCTGAGTCTCCTTTTCTTTTTCTTTCTGCTGCTGGTGTGTCTGACACAAAGGAACACAAAAATAAATCTTCCCAAGAGACCAGACTACAGTATCCTCTCCATGTCTACTAAAAAGAAGCATATGGTTTTATTCTGCACCTTGAAATCTGCACCACACTTTCCATCTGCCTCCACAGACTCTGGCTCACTTTTTGAAGTGTTCTATAAAAAAACCCTCTTAAACTTGTTCCTTTATTACTAAAGAAATAGTGAAGCTGCAAAAAAAGCCAGGGAACTCAAAGGTAAGGCAAATGCACTCTTCATTTAGACCCAGATGTTGCCGAGACTTTCTGAACAGTGGGTGACTGTAGGTACTTCAGTGTGCTGTTGTCACATTGTGTCCCTCTGCATCCTGCATTTATCACTTCTCCTTTCAGCTGGTCTGTGTGCCACTGCAAAGGCCCATCCTCCCCCAGTACTCTTTCCTTTTTTCTGCTGTTGTAAGGACCACGTGTACAAAGAGCAATCTTCAAGGAGGGGTCTTTCTTTACACACCCGCCTTTTCTGCAATTCCCGCTGGGTAAAATAGCACATCCTCAAGAAAAGGTGTTCCCTGCAGCCATTTAGAAATTCCCTTCACCTATACCAAAGGTGAGGAAGTGCTTATTCTTTCTGTTGGCTTTGCCACAAATCAGTAGAGGCAGTTATTGCTGCCTGTCAGGGCAATTGAATGAAGAGGTTTTTCAGAGGTGGTACTATAAAGGACATTGTCCATTGATATAAATGACTCCTTAATAGCTTTCTCTGAGTTCTCTTGTCAAGACTATGTGCCAAACAGCAAAGGTCTCACACTACAACCAAAAATCAGCAAGGGGTTCATCTTTTAGTTCAATTCTCCTGGTAAGCAGAACTAAAGAGAGAAGTATGGTAGAATAATGAGGTAAGGGATCTAAGTGATGTTTAAGATAGGACCTATGGTGTTAAACTAGCTCAGATACAAAAATAAAGAGCAGTGATACTGAAAATCGTTCTTGTGCTAAAGGACTAGACAAACCAGCAGACACACTTAGACCTATAAATAACTTGTCAGCAAACTGTGCTGTGGAGGTGTCCCTCTTAGCAGGGCACCATGGGGTTTGTTATAATAAAGGTAACCAAAAAGACTTCAGTATGATTACCTGAGACAGGATTAACTGTTTTGATACTCTTCAATTTGCCTGTAAGGGATCATTGTAGCCTATTTTGTCTAGGAAAACAGGGTTTATGGACTCCTATTATCAGTCTGAAGGTCCAGACTCTGGGTCTCCCCTCAGCAATCAATTCTGAAAGCATCATTTGACTTCAGCCAAATTTGACAGAGGAGCAGAGCTCTCAAATGCCCACCTGCAAGTTCCATGACAACCTGCACCATGAAAAGACAAGAAGAGCCTACGGGTATCCTCATTGATGAAAATTCGGTGGGATGAACATGTCCTTTCCTAGACACCAGCAAGTTCAGTCCCAAGTCACAAGGCTGTGCAAATAAGGTTTTGTTCATTGTGCTGCTCTCAGCAATATTTGTTTATCTAAATAAGCACATATGATGAGATACTCTGTAGGAGACTCAGGGGCTGGGTGACATTCATGAGCAATCAGCTTCTCAATGAAGCTGGAACGTATGGACCTGTGATTAAGGTGGACAATCAGGGAACAGAAAGTGAAATTTCATCATCATGTCAGCTGCGTGCTCGCAGGGCAAGACAGGCACTTCATTTTCCCCTATATTCTGTCTCTGTATCCAGAAAATGGACACAGTCATTCAAGCAGAAAGAAGAATTTGCAATAAATGATGTATTTGACTTTTGTCCTTCTGACTTACAAAAAAAGAGACCACAGTTTGCATTTTTGAATGGATTTAGTGTGTATCCTCTGGGATACCTCCTTTGGCCACCCTGTCACCTTCTAACAGTTCCTACAAAGGGAGAGAAAAATGAACAATGTATTTCACCCAGAATAACCTGAGCAACTAAAGTCAAGTTTGTCCATCTACTGTAAGCCCCATGCTCAACCAGTGACACTCCATAGACAGAAAGAGGTAGCTCTGAACCCAAAAATAACTGGTTAAAACATGAGGTTCCATTTGTATCTCCAATAAACCTGTTCAGAGATTATTTCACATGTTGCCATAAGCAACTTAATTAAATTTCAGCTAATAAACAAAAACGGTCACGTAAATACATCTGCCAATGATTATTTAATTAATTTCACATCAGTATTATGTGCCAATTAAATGCCTGACACCATCTCTTGATTTACTGTATTAATAAGCAATATGTGTATAATTAGGTTGGTTATGAAACTTCAGGCCCATCTAGCATTCTGGAAATGCAGTCTGTCCAAGAAGGAGGAGTTGCTTTCTCTTTTCCAAATCGACTCTGGGATCAAATTATCCAGGGATATAATGCCATGTCACCAATGTAATTATGCTGACACAGAAAATCACCTTCTGATCTTACATTCAGCTATTTAAGAAATATTTCCAAATTTAAAGGACACATCTTCATTTATGCTTTTTATGCTTCAAATAAATTTGTCATCCGCTTCTGTGGTATAGAGACAACATGAGTTCCCTAAAGTTTAGACTGGGAATGAACCTGAGATTGAAGGAAATCACCTATAACAAAGGAGCTTGACTTTCTCCATTAATTGATCATTTGGCTGGCTTGGTTCCACTTTGTGTCTTTGCTTCTGTTGAGCGTTTGAGGGGGCAGATGAGACTTGGTTGCTCCGTGTCCTGACTTTCAGCATTATAGCCCCATTTCTTTTTTTGCCACCCAGTACCAAAGCTGTGTTGACTTCTGCTGCATTCCTAGAAAAGTTTCCTCCTGCAAGCAGCAGACTACCTGCCAGTGCAAAGGAGGTGGGATATAAGAAAACACCTCCACAAATCAAGCTGTTGAGTAATCCCAGTGCACCTGGCAGCATGAACACTGGCTGCTCCAGAGCGGGGAGGAAGTCTAAATTTTAATGGTAATGAAGGTGGGCAGAGAAGAATAAATACTGTCAGAGCCTGCTAATTATGAAAAGAGATGGATGGTTGCTGTAAATCAGTGTGCTGTGGGGAGAGAGTCTTGAGACAGATAAAGTTGTTATTCATACTGGGGCTGTTCAAATAAATCAATGGAAATTCCATCAGCAGCAGGTTCCATTTTTGTTTCTCTTCTTGATTTATGGGTTATGCCTTTGGTCTTTTTATCAGAATCCCCTTCTGCTTTATTCCTAACAGGTATGTATAATCTAATCTGAAGCCACCAGATACTTTCCTGTGCAAAAAGATTTTCATAAACAGCCCAGTAAAATGAGAATTCACAGGGCAAGCTCCTTTTTATATTTCAAGCCCTTTCAAAGTACTTTACTGCATTGCTCTTTGCTTACATTCCTCACCAGAAAAGCAAGGATTAAAATAGTAATTTCTTCCATGTTGTTTAGCCTGGTCTTCTAATGAAATAATATCAATGCAGTCACTCCATGTGACTCAGCCCTTCCACAGCACATTTTTTTAATTTCTTCACCAGTTTCAACCAAATTTGGTGAAGGATAAAGGTCTCAGGAACACTGAGTTCCTAGTGGAATGAAAACAGGCAGTTGGGTAGAAGACCCCACGTGTCCTCACGAGGAAAGTATAGCAGCTTGAGCTCAGATATATTGTGAATAGAGAAGAACCTAAGTGAGAAACAGGCAGGGACCCAGGTCCTGAGCTCCAACACTCGTAAGATTATTTGCTTGCCTATTTAGATGGCAAATTCTCTGTAATGGTGTCTGTCTTTCTGTGTTGATGTACAGCATCTTATGTGTCACAAGAGTCTCTAAGCACTGCCATGGGAGAAGCAATAAATGACCCAGGGCATAGGGTCAGGAAGGCCAAAAATATTGCATTGCATATTTAACCTCTGCTTCAATTTATAATTATGTAGCCTTACCTCCCCACCAGCAATGTCTCAGGGTCTAAATATAGATAATGCTGTGAAGTCTTGGTGGGTAGTTATGTCTACCAGTTTTTCTAATGATGGTCCAGATGCAGGGGAAAATGTGTTGCTTGTATAGTCAACAGATGAATGCCCAAGCAGTGCCTGGACAGCACAACAGAGCATGGAAAGCAGAAGCATTTCAAGGATAACCTGAAGTGTTTGACAGAGGGAAACCAGCCACCTCTATTGAACACACTGGCATAAGCAGGCAGTAATGGGGCACAGACTCCTTTGAACAAGAGCAAGCTAATGGGCTGGGCATGGATGGCGAGCAATGAAGGCGATGGTTAGGGATCAGCTCACATCTATAGAGACCTGGGTTATCATCAGGCAGGTGCCTGATGAATGTGTACTTGAATGGTCCAACCTCTACCTGTTAACAATTGTTTAAAATCACCTCTGACTACATTATAGGAACAGTGATGCAGACAGTAGCAAAACTGGATGGAGAGCATTTATCTGTTCCCGTCTCTTACTAGCTTGACAGAGCCATTCATACTAATCAAAGAACCTGCCATGCCATGTGTGCTGCTAACTAAGCGCCCTCTTGCTTTGAAATTGTAAAAAAATGTTTGGTACATTTTGGCAGTCTGGCATAGTGTGTTTAGATGCCCCGATCCCAGCAGAGTATTTGCAAATCCGGTAATTGCATACCATTACCTCCTTTTGTTGCTGATTTGTTGCCTGTGCATTAGTTTATCTGTGGCTTTGGACCACTTAGTGTTAGAGAGGGCTATCTTTAATGCTGTTCTCTCCAATGGTTTGTTTGAAGCAATGTCCATACATCTTTGAGCCTTGCAAGTGAAGCAGCATGCTGTAGAGCTTAATTAAAGAGGAAATTAAAAAAGAAGTTTTTCCCCAGCGAGCTGAGAGAGTTGCATACTGCTGAAGCTGATGGGACGATTATCTGATGTTAACAGGCAGAAAAAGGAAACTTTTGACAGAGGTAGGAGAGCTATACTTCATTAGGGACAGCATCATTAAAAAGGACATTCACTTATAATCTACTCAGGTTTTCTTTATTATTTCTGTATCCAGCAGTGTTTTAAAGTAATTCCCATCCTGTCTCGTGCTGTAAGCTTGGAAGTAAAATAAGCCAGTTTTCTTCATCAAAGCGGTACTGATAGTTCCTTTTCTCTCCCATGAACCGTTAGCATGGGACCACCAATACTGCCAGGTCATGGCTGTGCTATGTCCATCAAACATCAGACCTGTGCTGGAAATGATTGCAGTATCTCATCCAATTAGTCTGGAAAAGGCACTGGGACGTGTCTTCCAGATGAGTCCTACTGACAGCCAGGTCCACCACTTCCCATTTTCTGGAGGTGCCTACACCAGGATTAGCAGTCACCATTTCAGAGCCCTCAGGACTCTCTTTGTTCTCTGTAAAGGCACAAATCAGCTGCCTATAGGATTTTGAAATGGTTGTACAAGGCAGTGTGTAATTAGCCAATGACAATAGAGACATGACCGTTGGAGTTTTCCTTTCTCTCCAAAGTAGCAAAGCACTTTTAAAAGAGACATTTTTGCTGAACAGAATGCCACTGTGGATCTGCAGTAAATGCTGAAAATCAACCTGCTGGGCTGTCAATCAGCCTGGGCTGTCATGGCAGAGGATGCACACCCAGTGAGCGCCAGCTACATGAGCCAGTTGTGCAGGGGGTTCGGTCCCCGTGCCCACATCAAGAGGCAGCTTGCAGTGGAGCTCCCTGTGTGCATGTTTCTCTATGATTGTTCACTCTTGATACGAGTGACATCCTCTCTTTTGAGAGCTTCCTTATTCCAACATCAGCTGTCTAGCAACTCACCCCAAGAGTGTGAGGCTCTGCCCTATCTTCCTTGCTGCTCAGCCATATGGTGAGGGTTAGCTTTGGGTGATCCAGCTGGTGAACCTAAGAGGAACCTGGCACCTCCGGGTGTGCTCCAAGGACATGTGGATGGGCTCTGTCTCTCTGTGGGGTACTTGCTTGGCAACCTCCAAATCTCCCCTCTGTCTCTGCAGCAATGTTGTGTGATTGAGATCAAGCAGGCTGTGAAGCTCAGGGCCTTTCCTGCAAGGGCAGGGCACTGCAAGGGCACCCCACTGCCAGGACACACAGGATGGGCTGGCAGCCTGAACCCCGTCTGAGCTCAGGCTGCCTCCAAGAGAAATTTGGAGGCACAGTAACCCAGTTCTTGCTGCTCTGTGTACTCAAAGCTAAAGAGCACTTTGGTGACTGGACTTTTATGCAGCCATGAGCACCATGAGACTGTACCTGAGCAGAATGATAGTATTTTGCAGCAGTGTAACCACCAGCCTTTTGGCTGTAGCTGGCTGTAACTCCTTCTTCTCCCTAGGAGGCAGAACAGGCCATGCCTCAGGATGGGTGGCTAACCATTTTCCTCTGCTCTACCAGCAAGGCCACCTCTCTGCCCAGGGTTACTTTCCTGCTCTGTCTACCAAATCCCCACCTTTTAATGGTACGTGAATTGGAGTTGAGTCCTTCTCTTGACGTGAGGCACCAAAGGGAAGATCTCTCCCTCTCCTTGTCATGTCATTACAAGGATGCTTTCCCACACCCATGTGTTGCCCACACAAGCCAGACAATTATGCTGAAACTGTACCTCCAGCCCTCCATAGTCATATGGATTAACAGCCCATGTGGCTTTTTCTCTTGGTTCCTATCAGGTAGTCAAAAATCTCTGGTTTTGTGTCATTTCACAAATATCACTCCTTTCCCTGGGATCATTTTAGCTGCATAATAATGACCTGTAAGTGCCAATTGTAATATTCAGCTGACCTTCAAGGTAAATTGTGCTTTGCATTTGCCTTACACACTTTCATAGAAACATAATCTGCTGTCTAACATAAGTGATCATTTCCAAAGAGCATAATGGTTCTGAGTGCAGACAATAACTGGCTGCAATTTGCTTCATGAGCAATTTTATTTACATCGACAGCAGCAGAACTAAATTGAAAGGTCTGCTCTTTGACTGTGGCTGTATCTGTGCTAACGCCAAAAGTCTGTTCAGCTTCAGGAAATCAATTCACCTTTGATTTAGCCCTCTGTATTATTAACACAAGAATAATACAGAATATAGATTTCCTGCCCAGATGAAATGTGAATGTCTCTCTTCATGCCAAGGCAAGCACCACCCAAATTATTGAGAAATAACCATTTGATGGAGGGACAGTGCACCTCTCAAAGGGTTGTGGATAGGATTCATACAAATGGAGCTAGCTGGAGATAACTGCCATGCAGGTGTGTTCAGGGTGCCCTGTGGTGTTGTGTTCTGTGACTATTTGGTCATCTTCATTGCATGCTAAAGGTAGCCTTGAGGCAACCTTCACAGTCAGAGTGGGCTGCCACATAGACTGTCAGTGGCAAGCTGGGTCTTAGATGTGGCTGGAGGACACTGCCTGGAGCAAGCTATGTATGACACAGCCATGTTGCCTAACATTGGGAAGGATGTATCACACTCGCTGTCTTTCAAAATGCCAGAGGTCACTTTTCCAGAGCAATACAAACAAAGCCACTAGAACAGTCTAAGCAGGCTACTCAAGTGGACCAGTACCTGCCTGTCATGGAGATGGGTGGGATGTCTCAGGTTCACAGTTCTCTCTAAATTCTCCATTCCTGGTGGGACTTCATGTCTGCAGAGGGAGATTGTCTTGATGCCAAACACACTACAGTTTTTAGAAAACATTCTTGTTTAAATGTTCATATTACTTGTTTCCTTAATCAGAAGGATAAATCATGGGGTGCTGCATGGAAATTAAGGGAGACAGTTTGCTTTTTTTTGCACAAAGATACTGTATGAGAGACCCCAGATACTCCCAGTTCCAAAGAACCTGCAAATTACGTGGAAAGTGAACAGCGTGTAAATAGTGTAGAGAACAATCATAAAAGCTATGTGGATTATTCAAGAAGAAGGAAGAGTGTGATGTCCATTTTATGAGTGGCAAGTGGAAGCAAAGAAAGACTGAGTCACCCAAGGTCTTTCGATAAGCCTGTCACAAAGTATTTTAACTGTTAATCTAGTACATTTACATGAAGTCCATTGCCATAAGCCAGAAGCTAGTAACAGTGGGGGTGCTGAATTTAGGAGCTATTCCAATTTACCCCCACTGAAGATTTGGTAAAGCTAAGGAAATCACGTAGTAAATTACATTTAGATTTTGCTATGATGAAAGTCTATGAAGAAATAAGCCCAGACAAATTCAGGCTGACTGAGTCACAACTATTTGCTGGCTGACACCATTGCTAGCAGAGCACTAAAGAAATATTAAGTGCCTCAAGGTCAGGAAAAAGAAGCTTTCATTGTGAAGGCTGAGAAAGGAGAGGAAGCCTGCCTCAAGTGCTCCAGCAGCCCCTTGGACTGTCACCAGGAAGACTTAAGACTTTGCAAGTACTCTTTGACCTCCGTGATAGGGAGTGATTGAGAGCTGGTGACGGTGGTGTGAAGGTGACACACAGCAAAGCGGAGAACAAGAGAAGGAGCTCCGTGTAGCAGTGACACTTGCACATGCAATCATGGGCTGATGTACAGCCTTACTTACTGGTGCCTTTTGTGTTCTGGAAAAGAACAGTAAAAATAACTGTTAATAAAAATAAATATACCTTAATTCAATAGTGACCTAATAAAAAAAGCATAGGAAAAATATATTATTGAGTTTCCTTTTCTTTTTGCTCCAGAAAGTCTATAAATAGTCATAAAAATGTCAGTGGAAGAGAGGGAGCAGAGTGAATAAAAATTAAGAATCTGGTGATCACAAGAAGTTTATAACCAGAAGCCCAAGACTTTTTGCTGTTATCTGGAAGGCCAGTTTGCACCACAACATGGAGTACAACCCAGAGAGATCCCACAGCTAGTGGCAGCAAGGAGCCAGGCCTGTCAGACTGACCACAGCTCCATGCTAACACAGAGCTGTGCTAGACCCTATGGTTTTAACAAGAGCCAGCTCAGCAATCCATTGCCCCAAGGAAAGAAGCCATGGCACCAGCAGGTGCAGTAAAAGAGGAAGGGAAGGACAGATGCAGCAAGGAAGCAAGAGTGTGCCTCAAAGAAGGGGGAGGAGGTAGTGGGGCAAGAGCTTAGGAGGACCCCCAGCAGCATCATGTCAGAGGCCACCCAGCTGTTTACTCAGGGAAGGTGGAAGTGAGCAGGACCAGAAAAAATGACTGGGTTGGCACCACGCAAGGTCACCAGACTAGGTGCTGCACCTCGTGCTAGGCTAGCAAGGTCTGGAGCAGCTCATTGTCTGCCCTGGAGTGGGATTGGCAAGGAGAAGATCTCCAGGGCTTACAGACACCAAACCATCCCACCAGGTCTTTGTCCCTTTCATAAAAGCTCCTTGAGTCACATGGGGCTAACCCTCCCTGGGGCTAACAGTTCATGCAAGCAGCCCATAGGCCTGGCAGCGCTTCCCCATCTGAGTTTTACCCTAGAGTGCTAAGGCACTACCTGTGTTATTTCTAAAGACAATTATTCATCTCTTTACCCACACCCCTGCAAATTTATTTTAGAAAGATTTCAGAAAAATGTGTAACAATTACAACCAAATTACAACCAATCTTTATTTTTTAATGTGATTAAAATTTTGTATCTAAACCCAAAAGGTGAACATTTGCTGGCTTCCTCGATGACCATTTTTATTTTTATTTTTTAGATCAGCTCTATTGTCAATTAGCCACTTTTCTGATGTGAGGATTCTGACAGCAGGAATAGGAGAGATTTGCAACAAATACCTCCAATTTAAAAGCAGAAAAACACAGCAGGAGCAAGCGATGTCCAAATTATGAAGACCACTTCAGTTCAGTCCAGGATGGTAATCACGGTTCCATAGAGGGAAGGAAGATGTGTGTCCTACCATTATAATAGGGCATTATGCTATCATACATTGAATATGTATTCCCATAGAGGGACTTTTCCATCATCAGGCCTTCAATTTAAAGGGCTCCGCTGTATCAAGAAGTGCTGTTCATGTCTCAGCAATGCCGCATGATTTAGACATTAGATGCAATCAAATCTATTAAGGAGTGTAGTTTAATAATCCGCATCCTCTTTCACTTCATTTTGTATTTATTGCCACAGTATGCAGCAAATGCGAGGCATTTCATGGCTAAGAAGATTCAGAAAGGTATGAAAAAAAAAAAGTATTGAAGATGGTTTTGTTTTGCTGGTTTCACACAGTTCATAATGGGACACTCTGCACAGCGTGAGGTTCACAGAGCTGGGCTCATTCCAGGGGGAAAATAGTAAATGTGTAATAGGTTTATAATCTGTGAGATACAGCTCAAGTGCAGCTTTCACCAAATAGGTCCTGGAAAACTTTCCTTTTTTTCCTGTTTCAGACACACTCATACACGTATGGTTTATTAAATCTTTTGGCATCTTGTTAAATCACATTAAGGGGAGGTAACCAGAACAATTCCTATGCCTGCAGAAGGTTTAACCAGTGCTGTACCCTGGCCTTTCCACCAGCAAAGGACAGTTGCACTCCCAAAAATCTTAAGGGCAAAAAGCTGCTGCAGCAAAGCATTTAAGCAATGTCTCAGCTGTGCTTGCATCTCCTCACAGCTACTTATTTGCATATTATAAAGCACTTTTTGACCCTCAGCTGCAGAGCTCTAAAGGAGCGGCAGTGAAGGAGTAGGAGGAGAGCAGTCTCCTTTCCACAGACCTGCCTGAGAACTGCTGCTCCAGAGGAGAAAGAGGACTTGCAGCTGAGTCCCTGCTGGCTTCCACTGCTCCATAGTCACCTCTGGGGAACTATTGACATCGGTGGTGTTTCTCCCAATTTTGCACCCATCTGAGGGGAGAGCAGCATGAATAATTTCTCATCACTCCCTGCTGAGCTGGATTTGATCAGGTGTCCATCAGGAGAAAGCCTTCATCCCACTGGAGCCATCAGCGCCTCTGTTTCAAGCCAGTTCCTGGCAAAAGCAACTTGGAGCAGGTGGCCGGTGGATCCCTCTGAGAGGCCAACATCTGCAGGTCAGCTGCAGCTGCCCGCTACTCATCCAAAAGCCGTAAAGTTGGGGATGCTCCTTCTTAGCCAAGTCATGCCATAAATATATCGAGGGGGTTGTTTTTCCATCTGCTCCCATTTCCTCACCTCCAGCAGTGACATTCAAAACAACTGTGCCATTCCTCCACAGAAAGCTTTAATAAACACCTCACTGAGCTTTGATGCCAATAAATGGCAGCACTGTAAAGTATTGATACAGAAGCTCAGACTGATAGGGAGGAAGGAGGTGCGTGTCCTTCTCACTGCACTTTACCCTCCTGCCAAGCATGGTCGGGGCTGCTATTTGGCCCTGTGGGAGTTTCAAAAGAGAAAGGGTAGTTATGAGGTTCCTGCTGAGCTCCCAGCCTCCAGAAATGCCAAAGCTTAAAAAAAAAAAGAAAAATCAGTTGATCAGAAAGTAGTGGGGATGTTCAGGGTGGAGAAGCTTCTTCAGCTGTTGAGGCCATCTCCCTTGAAAGCCTGGACAGCAAGTTTGACTTCTGCATTTAAACATTTCCCTAGCACAAGAACACATCCAAAGTCTGCTACCAAAGAGGTTTTAGCACACAGAAATCTCCACAGTACCCATGGTGTCTTAACCTAAGTGGGCTCCTTTTGTAGTGGTTTCCCCAGAGAGATGCTGGAATGAACAGGGTACAGAGCTTGACCTCTCCTTCCAGTCTTACAGCTCAGACTTGGGGGTACATGTTCCAGGGGACCTAAAAGGAGACTGTAGCAATCCCTTGAGTTACAGCCCAGGGTAACCCCCCGCAGTGGTGCATGTTAGCAATGTAGCCTTTGCAGCAGGCCATCCCCATCACCTCAGTGCTGGCTGAGCCATGTCATGGGGCTGGACCAAGGAAAAGTATGTAGATCATTAGCAAATCATGCCTCTAATTGATGCATAGCTAATCCATCTATCCATCCACCCTACCTGCCAAAAACAAAGCCAAACAAGGAGGATATATTTTCCTGGGATAAGGGAGGTTTGGCCCATCCTGCTCAGTAGCTTCCTAATTCCTTCTGATTGTAGCTGAATGCTGTTTCTCAGGAGAACCCATCCAGCCAGTACGTGTTTGCCTCAGCACTCAAAGCCTTTCCTAATGGCAGTTATTTCAGCTGCTGCACCTCCATGACAGGGCTGATAAATTCAATTCTGACTGCAGTGGGACTGGGTGACAGCTGCAAACAAAAAGTACAAGTGATCCTGACAGTGCCTCACTTCAAAGAAAAGGAAAATCAAGGTAGGAAAATGTTCTTGAGGCAATCTGGTGAAAGGGAGCTGCTACTGAGCTGCTGCATTCACTGGGGTTTTCCAAAGGTCGCTCTCATCTTCCCTCTTTCCGCAGTCTCTCATAGACCATCTGTGGTTCAGAAAACACAGCCTTCATTGGGTTCCCCACATATCTCAGTAAAACTTGATTATATATATTTTCCTTTTGCAGACATTTCCTCTCCTTGTTCTCTTCCTTACCTCTATTCTTTCATTCATCTCAAGCTGGTCAAAACTGTTGCATAGTCAAGGGCGGCTCTCATCCAATCCCACCAGAACTTTATAAACATCATTAAAATATTTCTTTGCTGGTCTGCCCTGATAGTGACCTGCAGTTGCGTATCCTGCAACCAAGGTTTGTGAGAACAGTAGCATACAAAGCAACAGTANCATCATTAAAATATTTCTTTGCTGGTCTGCCCTGATAGTGACCTGCAGTTGCGTATCCTGCAACCAAGGTTTGTGAGAACAGTAGCATACAAAGCAACAGTATCTCTTATTTGTTATTGAGATAACACTAACAAGACAATAATATTTAATTATCGTAAAATAGAAAACAGAAAAAATGGCTATTACCTTACACATTGTGACTTTCCTACTCACACCTTTTCATAGTCAGCCCAGTTGCTGCTCTATAGCGTGTCTAAACTTTAGTGGAAAAAATAGTATCTATGGAAACTTGTTGCTACATGTAACAAGATTTCATATACATATATATGTTTACATATATTTACGTTTGTATATATGCATGTCTTTTACTACCTTATTACAGAGTTCCCATGCATTTGTATGCCTGCACAGTAGCCCTTGGTGGCGAAGTTGCTGTCTGCCCTCAAGCTTGCAGACAGGCAAGTAGCAACTTGGGTTGAGTATGGAAAGGGGCACATAAGAGAAAGTTCGAAGTTGTTTACAAGGTCATGTAAACGCTTTCAACTCATATAATATTTTCAAATATCCTAATCTTGTTAGGTATTATTTTGATACTTAACAATCTATATTGATCTTATTTCATATAGTAGTGACCTCTTAAACCTCCTCTGCATTATACACGCACGTGTGAGTGCACACATAAAAATTTCTATACAAAATTTTCTCTTGAGATGCCACCAGCTAAAATGTATTAGAGACAACACCACTTTGTATGCCCTTGCATGAACATCACAGCTTAGCAAAGCATTCAAACACATGCTTAGTCTTGGAAACCTCACTGATTGCTGTGTGACTATTGCTGGGTCTAGAGTTAAGAATAGGCTTGAACCAGACATAAAGTTGTGTCTCTCCACTGTCTTCTATGGGAATATGAGCATTAAGAGCTAAAAAGGTATGCCCCCCTTTTATTCACTCTGGGATTTAAAAAAAAGACAGTGAAAAAATGCTTATACAATTAAATATAAACAAAATGCTGTATCTTGTGTCTATTCCTCATTCTCAACATTTTAAAGAGCTCTGTGGAGCCCCAGGATCCTGTTGTGTTGTTACACAAAATGCAAACATCAAACTCGGTGCATTAACAGGATTGTTGCAGGACAGATGTGTGAAATGTTCCTTCTCTGCCCTGCTGCAGTGCTGCACCCACGTTTTGAAACTGTTCTTTGAGAAAGGTGTAACCTAACTAAATTAAAAATAATTATCAGAACAACAACAAGGATCACCAGGTATCTAGAACACCTGACTTAATTTGGAAAGACTGAAAGAAAAATGAACTGGTTTAAGTCCAATGATTGAAAAAGAGAGGAATTAGAATAGCAGATTTCATATGTGCTAAAGGTAGCTGCAAAATGAGTCATAAATAAATAAATGTATGTCCACTGTGGATAGAAGAAGATGTTGGCTTAAAAGCAAGCAAGGAGGATTTAAGTGAGACATCAGGAAAAAGCTGGCAAGGCCCTGAATAGACTAACACCTCTCAGGAACGGTTCACGTGAAACTGATTCTGCCCTGAGGATGGATCTGGGTGAGGTGATGTGTCTCTGTCCCTTCCTCCTGCATTTTTTCTACAGAAGGTGGTACCCCTTGGAGGAAGTTATGTCCTAGAAACATTTTTCGAGCCACTTTTCCGGCCACTGGAAGTAACATTACTCTTTGGCAGTGCCAAAAGAGACCGGCCAATTTAATTGCAGCGCTTCCCTCTTTCACAGCCTGGGATTTCTAGGAGATCCTAAAGTTGCTCAACTTCCTTAGCCTTTCTGTAAGACTTGGACTTTTGGGTGCCACTGATTTTGTGTTTGTTAAAATAAAATTACAATTGCAGTGATAAAGGCATTAATATTAGCATCTTATCTAAGTAGCAGAGCAGTAAGCGGGCTACTCTCTATTCTGGTTCACTTTTTATCAAGGGCATGTCCTGATGACTAGGAGGGAATGGTCATGTGGGTCCAAACAGTAGGAAAAGCCAGTCGTGGTGAGTCCCACGTGAGTTACTAAGTCTTACTCTGCCTGCTCTGAGCATGGCTATGAATGCTGAGGAGGTAATTCCTCGTTCTTGGTGCTGTACCCAAATTGTGGTCTTTGCACTAGCAGCTGTGACATTGCCTTTGTGGCCTTTGTGTTTAACCTTGCAGAGAACTGCTGGAGGCTCTGGAGGATGATTTAGCACTTTTGCCAATACAAAGTAGGCTGGAATGGGCAAATGGGCCTTGCCTTCAGTCACTCCCCAGCAGAGGCAGCTGGCTCCAGCTGGAAGGGTTTGTGACAATTGACAGACTTGGGCTTTAAATTGGGTGTGACCAAAATAATGACAATGACACAATATAACACACATTGCAATTTTCCAAATTAATTGGCTTCCAGCTGCATAACTCATTGTAGAAATGGGAAGCAACAGACTTGGACACTGCAAAGAGCGAACTCTGCTTCGTGGCTGACTCTGAGGTTTGTCATGACCAAAAATGTGCAACTTTTCCACCATATACAAGCAAAAGACATCCTGGGGAAGAGGTGGAGAGTGGTATACAAACTATGATACAAACTTTTCCCCATTACCCCATAAAGCAGCAGGCTCTGTTTTAGACCACTTATCCCTGAAATTTTCTCCTCTTTAGTAAACTGTGTCATTTGTTTTCTACCATTCAAAACCATCCAGATACATCCTTTTATGCTGAAATAGACCACCCTGTGCTTTCTGCACAAAAAAAGTAATTGGCTTTAAGAGCAAACAGAGAGATATCTAAACAAAACCTCCTTCCTGGTCTGCATAGATAGGCAGCAGAAAATGGGTTGGCTTTGGGGGTGAGATGTCTTGCAGAGAAAAGAAGTTTCTGGAAGGTCACTCCCAGCAGGAAAAAGATGCATTAGAATAGCCTGGTATTCAAGCACCACTGCTTATTTCCAAGGAGAGTGGCAATTTCACTTTTGTTGTCCCGGGAGATAATAACCTCCTTAAAATAGAGTATTTCACACTCCTCTGTAGGGTAACCATGTGACTCCAAGGAAAATGGGCAAGCCCAGAACAGAGGGCATCTCTGCGCTGCGCAGAGAGCATCTTCACCACCAATGGGGCACAAAACGTGCTGACATGCAGAGAAGCCCTCACGATCCCTTGGTGTTGGCTTGTGCTGCTTCTCTGTTCTGTACCCGTGGTGATCTGAGCCTGACCCCCCGTTTGGCCCTCCAGTGTTTTGTGTGGCTCCAAGGTAAAAATCGGTTAGTTATCCAGTCATTAAATTCACCTTACTTGAAACTATATTTCTATAGCAGTCAATCCACTAATACTGTTAATATTAATATTATTAATATTACTGTTAATACCCTGCTTCCAAGATCAAGCAGAGCTGCATATGGTTTTGTTCAGAAATAAGACGCCCTCCACAGGTTTCTAAACATCCCATTGAAACCCTCAACATACTTGAAGCTCCTTTTTAGCCCAGTCTGTTACTTCACCCTGTGGGAAAGGCAAGATGCAGGGAGGCAGAGAAGGTAGGAGGATAGGAGAGCCAGCAAGAGAACAGAAAGATCAAGGAAACCTGTGCAAAATCCAGGCACACCACCAGCCTCACTTGTGTGATCTGTACCATTGTCAGCCATAGCAAGCCAATTACACTTTCTAGCACAGTGCCTATTCATGAGCCTGGATCCCTTCTCTTGTTCAACCACTGTCAACAAAGAACTTTGTTCTGAGCTGTCCAAATATTCTATAATTAAGATGAATTAGCAAGTGGAGAAGCAACTGCAGCAAGAAGAAATAAGAAGGAAGCAATTGTGCAGAATACTAAATTCCTTCCTCAAGCTTTAAATCTGAACTGAGACCTGTGCACTTTCTTCTGTGTTAGCTTTTCTTTTCCTCTTTTTTTTTTTCTTGGCTTTCCTTTCGCAACAGAAGAGTGAAAAGGACACAACCCACCAGCTACTAAACTGAAGCACTATTTCTTTCATATCTTTTTTTTTTCCATGTTACTCTGAAAAGAGCCCTTTATGCTCACAGAACTTCTCTCCATTTCCTCCCTGAAACACTGATTAAACCAGAAGAGTCAGGTGTGATGGAAAGCAAGTGAACAGGGGAAATGTGTTCCTGCCAGCTAGAGACTGAAAGCACTGCTCTGGTCATCAGAAAGTAAGTGCCCTTTCTCGAGGAGAAAGTGGAGATGTAAATGGCTTTCAACCTTGAATTTGAAGTGACCATAAGTATCCTCCAAGAGATGGGAAGGGGAAAGGGAATCTTTCTTAGCCTAGCTGTTCTATTCTGTCTTCTTCTGTGTGGTCTACTAGCAAGATGTGATGTTTGGATATGTCAGACTCATATCCAGGAGCAGCTCTTTCTTGGCTTTCCTCCCTGCAGGTCCCAAGCACAGTGGAAAAACTGAGCAACCAAATGACAGCAACAAGCCTACATGGACATATTTTACCCTTCTTAGAAGATTTTTCAGTCTCACAGGGTCCTCAGCCCTCAGAAAAGGCTGTGAAATGCTTCTCTAGCCCTGTTTTTGCTGTTGGCTGCTGGAAGTGCTCCTCCCCACAAACAGCAAAACAAAAACAAGACAAGATAAACACTTTGGATCTTATTCTGGGAGCAGAGCAAGTCTGGGCTGAGCCCACTGGTGGCAGAACCCTACAGCTCCCTCCTTGAGCATTATTTGGGTGATCATGGGACCTTTAATCTGTCAGCTACATGTTTTGGAACAGCTTCCTGACACCCCAAGGAACATGGGCAGATTAAGGTTAGTTTTCTGGCCTAGGTCAGAACAGGTTGTTCAGTCCAAGACAGCTTGGGGCATGAAACCTCTCTCAGGGACTACTATCTAAGAAAGTCTGTGGGGTTAAGGCAGCAGCTGAAGTGGAAACTTCTAAGGATTGCAGCTCCATATTTTGGCACTTACCTGTCCCTTCAATCATCCTTTAGGGACATAAATCCCATGAGAGTCTTTAGGCCACTCCTAAAATGATTTGCTAGATGTGACTGAACTGTGTCAGAGGCATAAAAAGAGCCTTGGCCAGCAGGCGTTTCTGCTCACAAGAGAAAGGGCAGTTCTGGAGCTGGCCTAGGGACTGAGGAAAGAGGTTTAGTTTGTTTGGGGTATGCAATAATATCGTTCAATTTAAAAAAAAACTCAAATTATTTAGGAGAACTTTATTTCCTCTTGCTGTTATGGCAGGTTTGGGTTTTTTCTCCCTCTGGTGGATTTCTGCTTCTCTGATGCAGGACACTCCTTGGCTAATAAAAGCTCTTCATTTAGCACATGAAATGGGCCATTAGTCTTTAAAAAGAACAGTAAGATGTGGCTTTAAGTGTAAAAGACTGTAAGTAAAGGCTTGTTAGGTCAAGGTGGACCTTTCAGTGTGGTTTTGCTGCACATTTCTTGGTGGGAGGTAAAAGGGGAAATGAGCATGAGGCAGCCCATTTTTCTGGCAAACAAGTTAAAGAGTCTAGAAAGCTACTCAGCTTCTTTGGGAAAAAAAACTTGCCCAGTTCAATCCCCAGCACCCTCCTTTCCCAGAGAGCTCCTGTAATCAGATTCAGCCATTCAGAGATGCTGAGAAATAATGGCTGCATGAGAAGTTCAATACAGAGAACATTCAGTATCCAGCCACCCCTGGCCCCAAGGTTCATCATCATTGCAGAAATGTAGCCGTGTTCCTCATTACAAGCAAGATTGATGTATTTAGATCACCCTGCAGCTCTCCTTAATCAGCTATCTAATTTTAGGCCTTTGCATCGAGGCTGGGGAAGGGAAGAGGGAGGGAGGATATTGACAGAGTTCTTAAAATACTGTAGCAAAAACCTACACTTGTTAATCATTCTCTTTATCTGATTTATACCCAAAAGATATAAACTGCTCTTCCCTCCCGCAGCTCCTTTATTCCCTCCAGGATTCACATTGCAAAGAGCTAAGATCAACTGCAAAAAAAACTTTGATGAAATTTCACATTGGATTTAAGTTCTCTGTATGGGATACCTCATTGCAGCAGTCTGCCGACCTAACCCTTTCTTAGCTTCTTGGTTGCAATAGAGAGACCCTCAGCTCTCAAGCACTATTGGTCTGTCCTATTGTCAGTCACAACTCCAGCAACTTTCCATCTTTTTGGCTCATTTCAACTGCATTTGATGAAGGAGTTTTTTGACAGCAGATAGCCAGAAATGTTGGGTAGCTCCTGATGGGAAACTCAGGGACTGCAATCCCAGAAAGCACAGAAGCATTCCGACTCCTGCAGGCTGGTGATTTATTTCTATGTCTCTCTGGAAAAGCAATGTCAATAAAAAGTTATTACAACTCTTTCTTTTCCTATAAAACCAAGTCAATAAGATATTATTGTCGTGGCTTGTTTTAAAGGAAAACGTGGCAGACAAAACCACACAGAGAAATAAGAAGGGGACTGTGAGGAATCCCCTAAAAACAGAAGGTCTGTGTTTATCCACCAAGTCTGTCTAAGGCAGCAATTCAGGATCTGAATGTCATAAAGATGGACTTGATGCACAGCCTAGATGCTCTTATGGTCTTTCACAGCAGCACTAGCTAGGGAAGTGCAACGGTCCCTCCCAGCTAGAGCCCTGTGGCAGATCTCCTCTCTTTGGGCCGTAGACAAGATCCTCACAGACTGAAAATCACTGTACCAGATTATTCTTCAGTGGTGGATTTGATTATTTCCAAGCCATATGCTGAAGAGCTAGTGCACCTTGTGCTGAAATCCAAACAGCAAGCAGAGCTGCAAGCAGCTTGCTCTACAGCTGAAGTAAAGAACAGAACTGCCTACAAAATCTGTCCAAGGTGATCTCATTACCTGTTTGGTGGGCATCCCATCACCTGTCAGCCTATGTCACACCCTTTATCCATATCTTAGCATATCTGAATGCCTATTGAATAGAGTTGCTTAACAGTAGTGTAAATCCTACAGCTTGACAGCTATGAAAACCCCCATCACCCAAAGACCTAATTTGTGACATCTGGAATGCACCCAGCAAAAGCTGGTCCTCACTCAAAATTGATTTCCACTGCTGCAGTATTTTGTCTGTGTTGCAAAAACCCTTCCAAAGAGCACGAGTCTATTGCATTTCTTATCACCACCATGAGATGGGTCTCCAGCTAATGGTTCTTGGACCACCGATGTTCATTTTTTACCACAATCAACCTTCAGTTAAAATAACAACATTTGTTGGGAGTACTCACAAGAACTTGTTCAATTCATATCAGCAACCACAGTCCCAGAAGCTTTTGTTTCAGCTGAAAGAATATGAGAACAGATGAAGTAAAGTTAGTTGCTTCACACTAGATGTGCTCTACCAAGCCTTCACTCTTTGGATCAAACAAAGCATTTGGAAAAGGGTGGAACAGAAGGAAGGAAAAACTATGAAAAAATTACTGCCCAAGGTGTCTTTACAGATCCATGGTTTGTATGTACACTATAGGTATCACAAAGAGAGGAAGTGATGCAGGAAGGAGTAGGTCGGGAGAGAGGGTCTATAACCTAGCAAGCTAATCCAGGTGACAAACTGGAGGGACCGTTCCTTTGCTTACATAGTCCACATGAAATATATGCATTTCCCAGAGTAGTAGAGCAAAAAACTTCTCAGTCTGATGTTCACTAACCTCATTACTGTATAACTGATCGCAGAAAGAAGCAGGGATGGGCTGGTTACAGCTAGTCCATTAATCAGGTCCCCGGTGAAGCATCTCAGCTAGAGTTAAAATTAACATTAGCAAATTAATCGGGACTTCACAATGGAAACCGCGAAGCATATGGTGTCAGCTAATGGAGAGGCTGTAGGGCTGAAGCTTCTGAAACTTCGTGTCTTCCTGAAATCTAATTAGACCCTAATGGAAGGAAGACTGAGTGAAGGCTCTTAATTGAAAATTACACTTCCAGTTCAATCAAAGCCTGCTTCCGTGTTGCTGTTAACGGCCTTTTAAAAATAGCTGAATTCTACAGTGACCTTGCATACAAAGTGTT
>VYZW01001371.1:159606-185996 GCA_013401315.1 Balaeniceps rex | reverse complement strand
ATTTCCACACAGGGATTTTTTCCTCCTCTTGGGCTGTGCAGTGCAAAAAGCATGGAAATTATTCTCAAGAGTCTCTCTGCAGTGAGTAGTGAGCAGCTTCAGGGACAGTTCTTCTGCTTTAAATGGGGAGACCTTACTGAATCCAGGTACTTTACTGGCGACTCATTGCAATGCTAGATATTCTTGTGAAATGCAGGTGGCAAGCCGTAATGACAGTATCAGAAACATAACCCAGTGATAACTTGTAAATGCTTAAAGCAGCTCATGAAGTAACAGTGAAGTAAATACNATTCCAGGAGTTCAGTAGACAATTAATTATCATGCTACAGGTAATTAGTTAAAATAACTGTACCAACAAAGGTAAGTAATTACTGCTAATAAGTATTACATCTGTGTATATTTAAATTCCACAGCAAGCTCTGCATTGATTTACAGATGGTGTCAAGCGAGCATTATTTTCTTCTGATGCAAACTGAAGAAGTCTCTACTTAGGGCAGTGTGATCTTACATCTAGGCCAGCTCCATCCAGGTGATTTACATCCCAAGCTTTAACATAAGGTACATTCCCAGTCCTTCTCCTTCCCACGCACATCCCACTCCAAATAAACAGCCATGTCTATCCGTTACTGTAATGCTCAAATCACCTCGTATGTGATTAAGTCAAAAACGAGACTCCTCTTGGAAAAAAAAAAAGAGCATGTAACTGTCTCAGAACAACAAAAGATGGACAAACAATAGCCTTTGCTCTTTGACTCTGCCTGTTGTCATTCTGTTCCATTGACTCTATTCAGGAGTGAAGTCATTTTACCAATATTTTATTACATAGTTGACAAACACTCAGGTGTGTCTGCCCATCATCCATGGGTTTATACCAGAAATGCTGCACAGTGACACTCCATCATGCAAAGTATGGGCAGTGTCATGAGTACCATATACCAGTAACATCAGACAGAGAGATAACTGGACCAGTGCCAGGAACCTGAAGGCAGGCAAATTCCAAACAGATGCAAAGCTAACATTTTAAGCCATGTTTATGACTGTTAAAGCACTAAAAAAAATCAAAGGAAGTCATGGTTCCTCCATCTCTTCATGTCCTTTAGTCAAGACTACAGGCACTTGATTAATTGAATTTATTTCTTTCCCTAATATAAGTTTCCAGGCAGAAACTAGGCAGCTTCACTCCTGTGAGTTATTTGCTGCTATTCCTGTCTAGTCCATCTATTCTCTCTGCTATTGCTTCTTCTGAAGGTATCTTCTGGGTAACATCGTATCTTCTGTGTAACATCATATCTTCTTTGATTTCCACATAACTCCTTCATCTGCATGTCTGGATATTGCCATGTACACCTAATTCCAGATATGTCATCTCCTTTTGATTCAGGTGAATAAAAAACTGCGTGGGGGTATTTCTACATCTCTTTGTTGGTGGGAAAGTCTTCTTACCCAGTGTTAAGATTCCCTCATAAGTTTTTATTCTACAAGGTGTCTGTTTTTTCCTGTCTAGCACTTTGGCAGTTTACCACATCTCACAGCAAAATGTTGTATTTGAGATAACATTTAAATGGGAAATTCTCTTGCTTGTTATAGTCCTGTAGGTTTCTGACTAGAAATCAAAGAGCTTTGATCTATTTCAGCATGTTTGAGGAGAAAACAGGTAAAATTCTGCAGCCTGAGTTGAACAGGATGCTGGAAAGAGTGGTCCAGTGATCTTAAAAATCCACTTATTAATTAGCCGACTGAAAAAAACTCTGATTTCCTAAGCTTTATTGTAAGACTATTTCTAAGCTTCATAAGATTAACCCAACCAATGTATAATATGTAAAATGAAAATGGGATTGGACATGACACATTGCAACTTAGATGCCTCCTTCAATCCTGTTCTGGGCTACCACCATCATGTTTCATCAGACTGCCAAGGCAGCATCTTTTTCAAGGGCAAGATCCCCCATCTTTACTCACTGAACCAACACCACGATGGGATCCAGTGAGAATAAATGCCTCTTACCAAGCGCAGTGGAACTTTCTGATGGCTTGTGTATTTTCATAGGGACCACGAAATTTGGGTTCACTTCTTCCCAAATGACCCTGGTCAATTCATTTCACACTTTTGTCCATCTGCAAAATGGAATTCATGAAAGTGATTTCTGTTGTAAAGTGCATCAAGTTGTTTTTCATGGATGATGTGGAATAACAGATGTTTCAACAAATGTTTCTTATCATAGAATCTGGGCCTTTCTCCATCAGATATTCACCTGCAAGCTCTGAAGAAACTGTTCCTTTGCAAATCTACATCATAGTTGGGGAGCAGGTAATTATCCTAATTACAGATATTGGGGGTTTTATTATTACTTTTTAGGTAACAGTGGAAATTTTCCCACTTCTTTTTCTGCCCTCTAATCGAAGCCTTTTTCGTAACAACAGCAAAGAAAGATTGGAAGAAATTAGAAAAACAGCTAAAAATTAGAAATCAGAGTAAGGTTTTCACAAGAGCTAATCTCCCTTTGCCAATCCAAAACTATCCTCAAAAAGAACCTAATCACCTGCCTTTGCCACTGCCCCTGTGAACACAGAGGGATCTTTTCCTTCATTCTCATTGTCCTGATTCTTTTTTAATTATACTCCTTCCTCTCTTCTGCTCAATGCCATCAAATACTGGAAGAAGACATTGGATTGTATTTTGGCTGAATCAAAACTCCTGAGTTTCAAGTTTCTTTCCCCACTCACAGACACAAAAAACCTTTCTTACTTAATGAAGTTTTGTCAGAGGCCTCTTGCAATTTGCACAACCACTTGTTCACATGGTCTGGTTTTGCAAATGTTCACATCTGCTTCTCTGGGGTTAGCTTCCCTTCACTGCCTTAACAAGTAAAACCCAAAGCTTCTGACTAATTTGATACAAAACTGAGTTCCTCAAATTAAAGACAAGCATTTTTGTTTATTGCCAGTTGATAAATTGGGAGTGAAATTACAGCTCTGCCATGGGCAGAAGAGCTTTCCAAATCTGTTGTGTTTCTTAACACATTTCACATCTGGAATTCAAAACAGGCAAAATGGCTGCAATGCTTTGCTTCTGGTGCATGGGAAGTCTGAGTGAATGACAAGAGTGATCCGCTCTAGTCGAATAAATCTCTGACACTGTTAGCTATAAATTTAAGAATTAAAAAGCACTTTTGCCAAGAGCAATAAACAAACATAGGTAAGGGTAAGAAACTTCATACATATAGAGTTAATCCCTTTCTTGCAACATTTGCTTGTTCAATTTTGTCTCCATATTTTCAAGTTGGATAGAGAACAGATTATTGGAAAGTTGCTTAGTACTAATATGAGTGAAATGACAGCTGGATCCCAATATCTCCAACTGTACATATTCAATGATGCCTGGGATCCTGATACCTCGTGCACTCAGAAAATCAAACCTACTGTTTTAAAGTGGGATTCCTCCCACACAGGCTTAGCTTTACAAATCCCACATTTCACATATCCCACAGAGTTTCATTGCCATTCTTTCAGTTGCTCCTGAAGATATTAAGCACAAAAAGCCTTGAACAGTACCCCATCAAAAGACCAGACACTCAGCTGGGAAGAGAGATCTCGGGCTTTCCCCTGCCACAGTAGTGTCTCTACTGTAAATCTCTTCTGTGTTAGAAATAAGAATCATCTCAGACTACATGTGCTGGATCAGACTCCCACAAGACCAAGAACAATTTCAAAGTTTTTTGGAGAGTGCCACGTAAGTGTTTTCAGTCTGCTTTCCCCAAAAGAGACACGGGGTGATAGAAGCAATAAAAACAAGGCAAAACTCATGAGAAGCATGCCTCTTCTCATACTACCCTTTCCCATTGCAAGATGGAGAAAGAAAAAGCAAACCTCACAAGGCAAGTGTTACAGGACTTAACACACAACTGAAGGGCATTCAGGTAGGATCCTAGAAATTCAGGTGGGATCCTAGAAATTCATGGCTGAAAGGAGCTCAATAGGTTTTACTCCATCCACCTAACTAAGTGGACAGAACAGACATAGTTCATCTCCTGTGAAAGGTTTATCTCACTCGTCCTTAAACATTTTCAGGTCCAGGAACCTACAACCTTCGCACATCACCCGTCCCAATACTCACCTGTGCTTCCAGTTAGAGAGCAGTACAATGTTCCAGGACAAGAAACTATCACATAGAGTATACTGGAAATAGTTGCAAGTTTTAGCAACATGATGCTGTACCTCAGCAAGGAACAGTTTTCAGGAAGACCAGCTCAATGTAACGGATTTTTAGATCAACTCATAAAGCTGAAAAAAAAAAAAGACAAGCTTCCATGCATACAAAGCCCCTCACATCCTTTCATGTTGTTATTCACCATCTGTGCTCAGACTTTCAAAAATGCCTGTGCAACTCCAACACCTACATCCAACAGGAGATCAGTGAGACCCAAACTCCTAAATCTCTTGGGTGATTCTGAAAACTCTCTTTTTTATGAACAAATTCATCCTTTATGTGAAGCAAAATCACAATTTCCACTTTTACCATCATCTTCTCATTCCAGGAGCTATGTCCGTAACAGCAGTCAGTAAAAGATACTCCACCTAAAATGGTGGAGTTCCATGTTCCTCTCATGCATGGATAGATTAAAAAGCTGCTGCTCATTTCTTTCCGAGGGAGTTAAAATTCACAGAGGTCCACTATACTGAAGAATTTTTAAAATTATTGCAGAAGAATACAAGCAGTAGGGAGACATTTAAGACTCTTCCTTCTTTTTAATCTAAAAACTGTTTGCAGTTAGGAAACAGGGACTAGAGACCTCATTCACACTGCTTCTGGCAGCGCTTCTGTTCCTTTTAGCTCTTGGCAGTGCCTACATATACCTACAGATGCAGAAAACTTTCTGAGAAGAGATTCTTCCAAATCACATTTGTAAGTGGAATAATCCATGCTTGACCTACATACAAACCATTTTGAGCTTCACCACTGAAATTCAAAGTGGCACCTGCCAGTTTACAACAAAAATGTCCTTATTACTTGAACAGAAGAAATTAATTTTGATTTTCAAGTTCACTAAGGATACATCTATATTGCAGGGCTGTAGAGGGAAAGGTGAGTGGCATTTTCCTGATCAGTCTGAGCGTCCATGTCATCTGACTGGCTTTTTGCAGCCCAGGCTGAATCCTAGGAAAGGCTGACCCCGAGCACGAGCAAAGTAAAGCAGTTGTCAGGTAGGGTAGCAAACTGAGAGGGGCAGGAAAATCACATCCTGAGGTGTGGAAGAGATGCAGTAGCCACAATTGTGGGCTGCCTCAGAGAGAAGGTCTCTCAGGTGACACTACCAAATGGAGAGATCATCCAGAGCAGCCTCCCCACCAGGCAGCCACAGCCTCAGCACACCCATGCCCTGTGACAGGCCAACAAGGAGCCAGCAAGGGACAGGACATGCAAGGAGTGAACTTCCAGCGGTGATGGGTCTTGTCTCCTATGCTGAGAAGCAGCAAATAGCTGGAGCAAGTTCTTGCTGCCACAGCGTTACTGGTACTCAAGGCTTAAAACCATTAGAGGTGCCTCCCCTTGAGCTAGTCACACTTTCTAACAGAGGTGTGCTTTAGGCAGCTAATAGGATATTTGGGCTATCACAAAGGCAGCTGTCAAAGAAAAATAAAATCAGGCACTGATTGTTATGATAAAGGAACTGGAGTCTGAAGTACTCCACAGATGGTTCTTACTGCTGATAAGGAAACAGCATTTTTCAGCTCCAAAATGGACTGCAAGCTTTAGCTAACCATGGCTTATGGAGTACTCCAGTCGCATAGTGGCTGCACCTATTTTAATACATAGGGAAACAGAGTTATAGAGAGTAAACTCATCAAAAAGGCAAGTTGAGCCTTTCTTTGCAAGTTTTCTAGAACTCTTGCTGTTCCACCAGCATGCATCGTGGGAGGAGTAGTTGAACTCTTTTCTCCTAGAAGAAAACAGGGTCTGAAGTACAGCTGCCTGGAGGTGTCACAGAGGTATTGCTAACCTAGAAAAGAAATCAGTCTTCACAATATTCACATTTTTATCAAAAACTATTTTTTCCCCAGAAAACTGATACATTTATTTTTTAAAAGCTAATTTTTTAGCAGAAAAGTTGACTGGCCATTTTTTCTAATGCCTGAGCCCACTCTTGCTCTGGGAGACAGATCTTCAAATTACTACTTGTTCCACAGTCCGCCAGTGGGAACAAAACCTTGTGCACTCCCTCCTTCCTATCCTTCACAGTCCTGAGAATATGAGTCATTCCCCAGTATAATGCTGGCAAACAGCAAACCAAAAAGCCATCATGAAAACAGAAACACTCTCAGGGCTTAAATCAACAATATTAGTCAGCCCAAGGTTGGGGTGACGAGTTAAAATGGAATTCCTTATTACTTCAGTATTCTTTTCATAAAAAGAAATAGAAAAAGAACAAAGAGATTCCACGGTGTAGGAACTTCTTGCCACACTGAGTCTGCAGAGCCAAGAAAGTGCTGCGCTCTTAGCAAACATGATCAGAGGAGACCAGTCCTCATTTTCTTCACAGGGAATGGTTTACCTCGAGTGCCTCTGCAGACAGCTGCCCTCCCTCAAATATACTCACAGAGCCCTCCAAAACAGTGTGGTCTACAAAGCCTGCCGAGCCCCAGGTACCCCCACAGAAAATTACAGACCAAGATGAGTCGGCATGGCAGAAATTAGTGTGCATGAACAAGAGCATGCTTATTTAGCCTCCAGTTACAATGACAAACCACAGCCCATTTTCATCAGATGGCTGTCAGCACATTTGCAAAAATTAAGACCTGACCATTGGCTCCTGCCTTTTAAGGGCAGACATGACTCTCAACAGATTTGTTTCCCGCTCTTCCTTTAATTTCATCCATGCAGCTAAATTGCCCTCCTTCAGACTTCCCACCTGAGAGACAAGCTGTCAGTCTTCAGAGCTGAGTCAGTTGAGGCAAAAGCTGCTCTCTGCCTTTCGGTGCTTGTCTGGGGAACAATACTGGGCTAACGCGCTCTTCAAACCAGTAGGTTGTACAAAAGCAATCCCCAAAATAGTCATTGTGGTGGGATAACAAGAAAGAAACACATAACAGTTCTGGTAATTAAGAGCTATGACTGCCTGCACTTGTGGTGATTTTCTATCACTGGGAAACCTGGAATCAAGACTGGACAGCTTTTCCAGTCAAGCTGTTGATGAAACAAGAGTCAATACAGGGAAGCAGTCTGGTCCACCAAACACAAAATATCAGAACAGACAGTCACTGTGGGGTTTTTTTTGACCTTCTGAATTAAGAAACAGCCAGACTGCAAGACTAAAAGGCATAAAAAAATCTGGAAACGACCCCCTTAGAGCGCACATGCTCTGACAACATTAGCTCCAAGTGTTTCCGTCTGTTCAGTCTTCCAAGCTGAAGGCAATGTTACTCCCTGTGTGGACATCATTTCCCTGTCCCGTTGTTAATGGCAAACCTCTCCAAGCTGACTCATCTAGATTCGCAAACCACAGGCCAGCCCCGCCTGGAAGCCGGAGCATTCACTCCAGCACAGCTGTCTGGTGTGGTGCTCCCAGCAGAGGTAGATCACATCACGCTGGTGAATGCCAAGCTGGTTTGCAGTGATTCCTTACACTCCACTCATATTTGAAACCCAAATGACTCCATGTTCGCAGTGCAAAGAGGAAAGTTTGGAGTAAAGCATGAAATTCTGCCCAGGAAGCAAGCATCAGCTCTCTCCAGGGCTTTGCAGCTGTTCTCACCTGAAGGGATATTATCATTGATGGGAGCTGTCAGTGAGCTCACTGCCTTGTTCATTTTCTGTAGTTGTTTCAGAGGCTTCCTGTACCATTTGCTCTGGGACAGTCTAAATCTGACTCCAGATGAAATCCCAGAAAGCCCAGAGACCACCCCCTTGTGAAGCATCATCTATCTGTTGCAATTATTGATAATAACATACCTGGTGCCTATCACAATCCTTGCAGCATGGGGGTTTGCTTGGGATGGCCAGAAAGTTTTTCTCAGTGAATGGTGTACAAGAACCCTATTTTACTCATAGCTTCCATGTTTTCCTTACTGTTTTGGCATGGCAGTTTCATTCCTTGCCAAGAAGTTTCCCTGCCCAAGCACTAGGATCACACTGCCCTGGAGACATGTCCCTCCAACTCGAAACCCGAGTTATAATCATCAAGCAGGCACTTCAGAGAGAGAGCAAACTGCACAGCAAAGCCCACTCCTGCTGAGCCCAGCTGTGGAGATAGTGTTGTTTGGGACTTTCCTCTACAGTCATACCCATAATAAACCAGGACATCCTCCACTCTCACTCCAAAGATGACACTCCATCAAGAATTACTGGGACATTTTTGGCCTGGGATCAGCCAGGGTATTGTCACATTGTGAGCACACCTGCCTCCTGGTAACAAACAGCACCATATTGTAACCATGAAGCTGCCATAAGTTTAGTTCTTACACATCCTTTGGGGTGTTTTTCCTCCATGATGCCCCATCCCATGGTGATCGTGAATGCAGATCCATTTCATTGTTGAGGGAATCTTCCAATTATTTTTATTATTATTTATATTTCTGTTTATTTAACAGTCTCACACTAAGGTATCATACGCAGTTGTGTTTGCATGGGGAAAAAAAAAAACAAAGTATGAGCCAACTTCCTCTATTGCTGAAATCAACATGAACACTAATGACAGATGATATTTCTTGTATTTACAGCCCCAGTACAGTGGAAATAAGATGAACAGCAGCTCCTCCAACATCACCTTAGGAAACGACTCAAGGCAGCTATTATTTTTCTCTTCTAAGAGTCTAATTTACATAATCATTAGTTAGGTAAATATGGCAAGTATGACCCCACAAAAACACTCAGGGTATCATATTCTATTGGCTTACCACAACTGTGTTTCCAGTGACCTTGTAACACTATATCATACCATTATTTTACTGAACCTGAAAAACAAAACAAAGTTGGAAGCCAAAAAACCCCTGCTCTTATGGAATGCATTGGCTATTTTAAATATCAAAACATTTTCTCTTTCAAATTATTTAAACCCATTCCAATGACAATAAATTGACACATAAATTTTATTGCTATGGACCCTACTTAGCAAAACAGTACAGACACAAGATCATAGAAATGTTGGTGGGATGGGACCTCTGGAGGTCACCTAGTCCTACCTACTGCTGGGAGCAGCGCTATTGACAACATTAAAGCACATAAGCTGTGTCTTTCTTTGGCCCCAAAATGCCTGCTCTGACTCTGGTGCACACCTACACAATAGCAAGCCAGGGCAAACTCAGTGCTCCTTGCTCAGGAGGAAGATCAGCAGAGAGGACAGAGCATAACAGAGGCAATGCAAAGTTCCTGTGACCTGCCCCCAGTATACCAGCCTCTGCTCTACCAGACTGTCAAACCTCGGTCACTGTGCTGAGATGGTTTGTGAGAACTGATAGGAGTAACCCTTTTCCATCTCAGCAAAGACTCCACAAAGCCAGGCATTATGCAGTGCATCTTTCCTGCTGCTAATTGCATTTTTAGACAGCAGGTCCCCTGAGGAATCAAAGAAATGCCTGAGACATTCTTGTTGAGTTCAACCACCCATGCCAGAGCAGCTGTCTGTGGACACACCATGCCTCTCAGATCATTGCAAACTAATTAAGGGTTTCCTTCCCCACACGGATAATTATTATTATTCCAAATGCATTGATCCATGAAAGAATTAGGCTCAGAAACAATAACTCTCTTGCTCCTGTGTAAGGAAGCTGTCATATAGCTCAGCCTTGGCTTCTGATCCTTTCTGCTAGAGTTTCAGTGTCTGTCTGATTGTTCCCAGGTTGCATCCTTCCGATTTCTTGCCCTTAGAGGAAGATGTGCTAGAGAAGATGAACCAAAGCTGGGGCTTCCAGAAGGAACAGTAGCAGCAGACTATGTCAAATTTTTCAAAAGCTTGCCACATTCAAGGAAATCAGGTTTGAACTTCCCTGGGAGTCAAACTTTTTCAAAAACCCAGGCCCAAGTTAATAAGAAAGATTAATAGCATCAAATACTGGACACCCCAAGGGAACGTCATGTCATCTTGTCCAACCCCCTGCATAATGGAAATGAAATAATTGCATCTTGCACTCAGTGTTGCATGAAAGCACATGGCCCAAAAGGCAGCTTGCCCTGATTTGACAACTTCAAAAGAGGCCAAATCCATAAAACGTTAAAAAATTTTCCTCTGTCAGTTCAGAGAAAGATGAGAGATGTGGACTGAACTTTGCTTCATCCTATTATTTGTTTGTCACACTTGGCTGCTGCCCAGTTTACCCAAGGCAAATTTCTTCCAGGAGGAGGAAGTCAAGGTCCGCGCATGGTTATTTGCAAATATGCATAAAATCAACTTCCTCTGAGTAAGGGATGACTTGGGCAAACCTTTGTGCCTGTCTCTAAGCTCCTGTTGGACATTTTTGAACCAAAAATGTTCACACATCCTCTGCTTTCCTCTCACTGCATTCTGGACCTGCATCTCATCTTCTTTTGCTTCCTTTTGTCTATCTCTGAGGAGCTAATTTGTCTTCTTTCTCATTCTTACACACATGCAAACACAAACACACACACATGCTAAAATGAGGAGCTAGACAAGACCTGTACCTCTCTGCACCACCACCCACCTCTTGAGCACTCCCACATGCATCTTGTACTATGTTTCCATACTGGATGGAGGTTACTCTCATTCGTTAGAGAAACTTAGTCACCTTCTACACCTATCTTAACTACTAGGTAGTGGTAACACAGAAGTGTCAGAAGTTTTGCACCCAGACAGCAGCCTCACCTTACGGGTATGTAACTGGGAGGCCCAACAACCAGCTAGATATTCAGTTCTGAATACCAAGGTCAGCCCCTAACTCCTCAGGGCACATCTGGGACCAGCTGGTCATCTCAGGAGTAGTGTAACTAGGCTGGGATGTCTTGGGATCTGGTAGGAGTTCACCACCCTTAGGAAAAGGACTAACAGCACTGCAAATTAAAGGTTTCAGCCTGTGAAAAGAACAAGATAGCATGGTGATGTCTTCCTAAGTGTCCCTCCCATGTTCAGTGTCCAACAGACCTTATTGCAGCATATCTTGTGTTTCATAAGTGTTCTACACTTGCTGCCATGAAAAAATACAAAGACTAGCTACCTCTTGCGGCTGAATTCTGTTTGCTGGTGACTGGTAAGTCTGGCTACAAAGTACTGCACAAGACTTTATAATTGGAAGCTGCTCTACATTTATACCAATGGGTTCAAGAACAGAACATTCAGTTCCTTTCCATATTGCATGTCCTAGCAAAACACATCATTCTTGAAGGCACACATTTTTCCTCAATTAAATACGAAAGCTGTTCAAACACAAAGATGACCCTTAATTATGGCTTTAAATGCACTTGGTTAGAATTACCTCCTTGCTCATCTTGGGAAAGTATAATAAGAAGTAACATGATAATATGCAGTGCTGTAGTTCTGGAGTAATTGCCTACTATGCTTGAACTCTGTAAGGCCTTTTCCAATTACATTTGTAGCTTGCTAATGTTTGGGGATTTTCCAGGATAAATTACATTAATTGTGTTCCTTGGATCTGTTTTCCGCAAAAAGCCCAATAAACAGCAAGAAGAGGGAGGGAGAGAATTAAGTGGTGGAGTTAATTAGATTAGGCTTGTGCTGTAGTGAAGCAGGAAGATTCCACTAAATCCTATAATAGGCCCTAATGAGGATTTTATCATGCTTGTTAAACGGGTCATTTAGTTGCGTGACGGGGCCGCTGAGTGTAATGTAAAAACTGGTTAATAAAAAAAAAATCTTTTAATTGCACACACAGGCAAAACAGTATCAAAAGAGTCCAGCCAAATGGAATAGCCTCCAACCAAATACAGGAAAAGCTCTGCAGTTCCTGTAATGGTGAACATGTAATGTGATTAGGCCACTTAATTTTCCTTGACTGGCATAAAAATTAATGCTCCATGAGTGATTTACACTGGGGAACTTTAATAATCCAGATTGATCAAGATAGAAATTACTTATTTTTCCTGCTTTATTTTGTTTTATTGCAGAGTGGGTAAAAATGAATGTAGATCTGGTTGCTGTTGAATCATCTGTACCTGTCCCTTTCATTAGTGTTTGCACAAAAAAATCCATAACAGAGTCACTGACTACTCTGGTTAATCTCCTTCCAGGGATGAGATGCAACAATCTTTGCATCTTGTTTTCAGGTAGCAGACATCACACAGAAAAATGAGAGCCCTGGAAAATGCACTCCATACAGTATGCTTCCTTAGCAGTTTTATTTTTATTTTGAAGAAAAAGCTTCTGGATGTCCTGCTTAATACTGGGCACAAGAATCCATATCTGCCCTGACTTCGTCAAGAGGTGTAAACATCCAATACTCTATTGGTTCTCTGCTCTCCCACTGCTGAGACTAGCTCGAAGAGATTAACCTTAACAATGCAAACACATTTTGAGGCTGGTTTTAGTAAACAAGAAAAGAAGCAAATCTAGACTGTTGGCAAAAAGGGTGAAGATATCGCTTGATCCACCTGCTTGTCAAAGTTTACCAATTCGAAATGAGACTTGTAGAATCATAGAATGGTTTGGGTTGGAAGGGACCTTAAGGATCATCTTGTTCCAACCCCTCTGCCATTGGCAGGGACACCTTCCACCAGACCAGGTTCCTCAAAGCCCCATCCAACCTGACCTTGAACAATCCAGAGATGGGGCATCCACAACTTCTCTGGGCAACCTGTTCCAGTGCCTCACCACCCTCATAGTGAAGAAATGATAGGGGTCTCTGAGCTCAAAGGTGTCCTATCTCCTGGAAATCTGTAAATGGTCGTTCTCTACAAGCTACTTTCTTAAGTGACATCTGGCCTGCATGTCTTCAGAGCAGAGTCCATCCCTTCCGCTAGCTGTTATTTCAGCCCAGAGCTCACCACCACTATATACAATAAGGGAAGATGTCTTGCCCCGGCCTTTGATTTGGACTTTACTCTTCCAGTGATGCTCCCAGAGACGTTCCCACTTGTCGACGACTTCCTTCACCATTCAGCCCGAGGAGCACGACAACCCCCCATGTCACTGGCAGACTGTTAGGGCTGCATCTTCCTTTCTTGTGCTTTAAAACATCAATTTGTTTTCTCAAGGCCCCCACTGCAGAGAGGGTTTGATTTATATCAATCTCTGTGGCATGTGACAGGGACCAGGTGGTGACTGAGCAGAAGACCACCGTGACTTCTACCCATCTAGCAAATGACAGCCATTACTCTGAGTACCCCACTGAGACATACCAGCTGCTGCCGCCTCCAGCCCAGCTTGGTGGCACCCCCAGAGGCAATGATATGGAACAGCAGGTCATTCATAAATGCCTCTTCCAGCATCCGGTGGCTCTGATACCTCAACAACTGAACATCTGCTGGGGAAAATGAAAACAAGAAGTTCTACTCTTTCCGGCTTATTCATTCTACATTAGTGATTTTTTCAACCTCTTTTGGTTCACAGGGGTCTAAGAGTATTCCAGTGGCAGCATGCGAAACCCCCTGCAGTGATTCGAGCCAACTGTTAATAAACTTTCTTTTCTTAGTTCCCTTTTCAGGGATGTCCTAGAAGTACCCAGAGACCCAGGACTAGCTACAGGTAGAATATCACTGCCCTGATCAACACTTTCTAATAACAACATAACAAGTAAGATAAAAGTAAAAATACCTAGCCATTAAAAGCATAACAACACCAACTCACATATTATTGGCATAGTAACTGCACAATCAGTTGTGTCTGAGCTTTTTCACAATCCAAGCTTTAACTGTGACAAATACGTTCCTTACAAAGCAGCTACCAAAATTGGCTTAATTTATGAAAGCTACCTCAACCTCCTTCCTTGAGTCCTTCTTACAACACTCTTGTGCCATAGCAGCTCCCCAAAACTATGCAAATGTTAAGTTCATTGCTCTGCAAGATTTATACCCTCGTTGTACTAAGTCCCCCTGTATCATTCTATTATCCATTATTTAGGCTTAGTTTGTGATCACCAAATTCCCTGCTCTGTGTTTCTACAGCACTTAACACCATGGAGTCCTATCTATATCTGGATTTCCTCTACACTACAAATATGCAAATATTAAAATAATGTTATCTTTTAGAAGTAGTTGCATTGTAGCATGGCTCTTGGGACAAGTTAGGGCAAGGAAGCTCTTACAGATAAGGTGGTTCCCAGATAAATAAACTAGCACTGCACTTTGGCTTCCTTGCTTCTTTGCTCTATGACTTTTCAGAGCTACGTTCAGCCAGATTACTATGTACCAATTCTCTTGTCCATCAAGATGTCTGCACAGCCATGCCAGTCAACATACAGAAGTGATCCCTGTTGTTCACAGCCAAGCTCCAAAGCGTAACCCTGTCAGTGCACCTACAAACAGCACCAGCTCCTGTTCACAGTCCCATTTCTTCAAAATCACATTATCGGTGAGCATAAGGATGCTGAAGAGCTGGGCTGGGATAGCAGTTAAAATCATGCTTATGGTCGGAGCCACAGCAATGCCAGCCAGACAAGTAGGTAAATACACTCTGAAAGGAGATTTGAGAGACCCTTACCTTCAGCAGGACTACTGAAATGGTTAAAGCCAAGCACATGCTCTGTTGCCATACCAATAACCGTGTTACATCCATCACATTACAAGATGTAAATGCATCTAGTGGCCAGATAGCATACTGCCATGTAATGTTTCCTTGCACTTCACATTGCACAACTCAATCTGTTATTCCCAGAATGCAGAATTAAGCTAACTTTACCAAATCATTTTGCCAAGGAAAGGCTTCTGCTCCTGTTGCTCTAGTCATTGAAAGTAGCTGTGTGTGCATGTGTCTGTGTATGGGTGCACGCATGTATGTATGAGAGCGTCCATCAGATATACAGCTATGACTAATAACACAGCAATGACTAATAAACACAGTCTAGCAAATGTGATCTATGAAAAAAGATTCAAAGAATTGATGCCAAACTGCTTAGAGGAAAGGGAAGAAGATCTGTAATGGTATTCAAATAAGTTAACAGTTGTCACTAAGGGAGAGAAAGCCCCTTGCTTTGATTTCGGAGTTAGATCTGTTTTGAACATCTGCCCAGTTCCATGATACGACATCTCCTCATGTCCATTATGGCCAGAGCAAAAACAGTGGGTGTAAGCTCTTAAACTGCAGCAAAGGAGATTTAAATTATATATCAGGAGAATTAGGAACTAGATAGCTCACGAAAGTGTGATGAATCTTGCAGAAGGGTTTTATGAACCGCATAGAAAAACATCTCCCTGGCACAGCCTCTGGGGTGGAGGGATGGATTAGATGATCTCTTGAGTCTGCTGTATGTCTGATATCTGTGATTTGATACATTTTCTGACAAAAGCTGGGAGAGTAGGATGTACTTGAAAGGACTGTATTGCTTCACAGCAGAGCAGACAACCTTGTGCCTTCCCTTCCAATCGATGAGGCTCCCAGAGCACAAAGTGCTGAAATAAACTCAAGTCATTTTAATTGGCGACTTTCTTTGTTTAAACAATAAAGAAGTAATATGGGTCACTTCTGCTGTGAAGCAGCTATCTGTCAGACACAGAAAAGCCTTGTATAACAACGAGATGTGGAATGCTGACTTCATGTTCTCTTCTATTATATTTGTGACCTGGACTTCTTCCTTTTCTTCCTTTTTTTTTCTCTCTCTCTTTTGCTTTTTTCCTCCTAATACCAAGCCCTGAAAACATCCCAACTTGCCAAGCTTTCTTCCTACAGACAGTTGAAGCTGCTAATTGCAATCCCATCACTGAAACGCAGACCTGCCCTTCATCTATACTGTACCACTCCCGTCTTTCCCCTGCAGTTAATGAAGTGTCTCACACTGAGGAAGGAGTAGTTTGTAAGCCCAGCTTTCACCAAGATACTTACAATGCTGTGCTCACAGCAAGGAATTTGAGCCAAAGCTCTCTAAAAATCAAAGGAATAAAGAACTATCCACTCTTTTGTAACCTGGGCAGGCAGCCAGCTGCAAATGACTCCAGGTAACTGGGGATGACTGTATTGCATGCATGAGCTTCGGATGCTATGTGTAGCATCTCCCCCAAGCCAGGGACTGTTTATTTGCTTTGGCCTTGATGTAGCACAGCAAGTCCATCATCCAAGACTCATCTCTCTGCTATTTGTCAAAAGGTCAACAACACTCTGTGGATAAAGTGTGGCTTTTTCTTGAGAGGCAGAAGAAATGTGCTTCCTGGGGAAGAACGAAGTACTTTGGCATGAGAGTAGTGATGCATGGGGAGTGGACCTGCCTTTCGGCTCCATTGCTGAAAGCTGTTGACAGAAGCTACACTTGTGCCACCAGCAAACTGAGCGAGCTTCCTGGAGTGGCATGAAAGTCTGTGGCCATGCTCAAGTTCCTGTGGTTTGGGGGTGCAAAGGTTATTTCTTCCCCAAGAGGGTTGGTTTGGCTTTGAAGTCTATCCTTTGAGTAACAGGTTATACTGAAATAACAACCTTAAAATTGCTACCTAAATCAAACTGACTTGAGACCCTCTCTAAAATTCCCCAGAAAAGTGGGCCTCAACATGTAAAGGAGAAAAACTGCTCATAGTCCATCTTCAAAATCCAGCAGTGATGGAGGATGTGGCCATGGATGTCTCACAGCAGCATTAGTTTTAGACACAAGAAAACAGAACTGCCTACGGACCCTCTAGCCTAATCTGTGTCACACTGAAAGTCACCTAGGAGGATAAGAGGAGGGATAATCCCTATGAATGAATAAACTTCTGATATGTGACGACAACTGCCTATTTTCACGCTCAGTACTGGCTCACTGGGTCCTTGCCTGTCTCTGCTGATCCATGCCTGTCTGCCCCCGTGTCTTCTACACAAATTCAGTGTTTGTACAACATTTGGACCCAGGGCACCACGTCCCCTCGATCAGAGTATTTATTTAAATACATAACTGATGAAACTAAAAGAAACAAAACCAATACTGCACCCCCAGTGGAGAGGTGTTCTAGAGATTAATACATGGCAATGTTTATGTCAGCACCTGACCTCTTCAGACATGGAAAGCTGGCTGTCATTCCTATCACAGCTGTCTCTGCTTTCTGCAGGAAAGGTTGAAAGGGCCAAATGTCAAACAGGATTACCAGATCCAGGCTTGCAAACAGAGTAAGCAAAACCAACAAACATATGGGATTTTGAAAAACTCAAATGTACAAAGATTGAGGAATATTTTATTGCCTTTTGCTTCTTATTGAGAAGGGTCCATTTTTAAGTCTTATCTCCAGCTATGAAAGCTGAAAGCTATCCACAGTCATCCTAAGGTTCACAGTTTAGCTATTCCTTAAGCATCTGTGAAAGGAGGCTAAGTAAAAGAAGGTCATGTTGGCTGTACCATAACCCACAGATGCAGAATTTTGGAGGGTCTCTTCATCTCCATGGGAAATGTTTAGGAGTCAACAAATTGCAACTGTTTGGAAATGCTTTTGGTTTATAAATCTGTGAGTACCTAATCCATCCTTGTATTCTGACATCCATCTATGCACCTATTTCCGGAAAACTCTTCTCAGGTTAAAAGTCCCCAAATCTTACTGGTTGAATGTAACAAATCCAAATTGTGCTGAAAGTGTTCCCAGCCATGGAAAGAAAGAGGCCATGTGCCCTCACTGAGTGCTAAAGCCCTCCTCAGATGCAGCCAGCTCAGTCGGGAAAGTACGAAGCTTTGCCATGCTTCTTGTCACCAGGTGCTAAATCCAGTCCAAGGAGAAGTGCTCCCAGGCAACAAAAGCTTTAATTTTCATTCAGTTATTTCGCTTCATGAGAATGAGATGCATATATCACCTGCCTGAGACAGACCTCCAGCGCTAGATGTGGGCAATGATTTCCCCACAAACAGCTCTGCCAACACACCTCAGCCAGGGCTGCCCTAGGGCTCATCTGCTGTCCCAGGTTCAGGGATGTCCATGCTGCCCAGCTCTATGGTCTACGCTAATGTCCCCTTGGCTGAGACCACCTTCTCCCTCTGCTGTATGTACAGCTTCATTCTCAAGAGGTGAACGACTATTAACATATCTCACTGCTGTTAAAATTTTTAATAAGAACACATACTTACACGCATACAAAGAAATCAAGAAATTCATCAAATTAATGGATAGCCCCTGCAGCACTGTAAATCCAAACATATGAATTTTAACATCTTCAGGGGTTTTAATACCATTTTTTTCTTCTGGTATCTGAGCATTATAAAACTCCAGGCAAGTCAGTGAACCAGGGAATGCAACTGATTTGAAATAAAAGCAAAATGACTCAGGGGTTTAATTGTCCAAGCTGGGTAATGTGAAAAAAAGTAAATAAGCACTTTGTTATACATGATGAAAAACAAATTGGAGCAGAGTCCAATTCTGCAAACTTTCTTCAGGCAAAATTCTCATCAGTTTCACTGGCAGGGGCATGTATGAGTTCCCAGAGTGGGACCGAGCAGCTGGAAATCATCGAGAGTTTCCAGAGCCACAGGGCATTTCTGAACATCAAACTTGAAACAGCCAGAAGGTGGGTGATTTTTCAGAGCATTTGACCTGTAAAAATCTGGTCTTCTTAAGGCATCTCCACCAAGGCAACAAAAAGTCTGATGTTGAAGTTGTGCTCCCTCAAGCACCACTTGGGGTGGTGGCTGATGTGAAGAATAGTTAAGTTACCACCCTACAGTGGGTTGAATTCTTTTGATAAAATACTTCCTTCAGGAAAGAGAAGAGCTTGCTTTTTTTCTTTTAATTACAGGTGATATTTTTCACAGGAAAACTTTGTTTCTACTTGATGATCTTTTTTTTAGTGGAGAAGAGTCAAATAAGAGGATTTTAGCTTTGCACTGACATTTCAAAAATGCCAAGAACATCAGCATTTGTTTAGATCAAAGATGTCACTACTCATCAATCTGATATTTCAGAATTGGGATTTTCCAGAGCAAAAGCACTCAACAAAAACTTAATTTTCCTCACAGTTGAAAAATATCTTTTCAAAAAGCTCTCCCAATCCCTAGCTGAAATGACTGCGGCGACCAGTGGCTGTGTCTCAAGAGCCTGTGTCCCCTGAACAGCCTGGGTGGGGGGAACCTGCTGCAATCCCATTCCTGGGCACTTGCACAGCATAGCTGCAGTAGCATCTGGCTCCACCACAACTGAGAACAACACAGCACCCTCTCAGGTGCTCACCTCTCTCATCTAAGCTGAAGAGCTCCAGCTCTGCTGAGATCAAGAAGAGGCTCACTTTGAGCAGGCAGAGGAAGAGATGTGCAACATCCTCTGCATTTTAGGACTGTAAATAGAAAGAACAGACAGCACAGCCCTCACAATAAGGCTATACAGGTGAGTAACTATAGTAAATATAGGTGGTACCACAATGAAAAGACCCAGAATGATTAGGAAATGTTACAAGGACTCAGCATTACCAGCCTTGCCTGCTGTCTGATGCTGCCATGCTGCCACCTCTGCTCCCTTCTCCTCCATCCAGGTGGGCACTGTTGCCCGCTACCCATCCACGTGAAGGATCCACAGGAAAAGGGTCCCTCTCTGTCTGGCAGTGTTCATCCCCATCCCCAAGACGTGGGTGGGACAGCAGAGCAGAGCTGCTACACAACAGTCCATAGAGCTCTGCAGTGAAGGAGGGGGTGTCTGGCATAAAGTTGTCCAATACCCCTGGGAAACTGAAGGAAGAATAAGAAAGCACTTCCCAGTGTTAAACTGGGCAGGCAGAGGAGCTGGAAATTCATCCAATTTTCCCACCTAGACTACAGTTTCTTTAGAGGGCGAGTCCTTGCTAACTCGTTTGCCTGTCCCATCTCTCCCTTCTCCAGGTGGCGGCACTAAGGATGAGCACATGATTTCCCCGAGGCCCGTTCACGTCGCGAGGCTGAAAGCTCCTCCGGAATTGGCAGCACCGCTAAAATCTAATCAGGTGCTTGTGCGCAACAGACCCAGAAGCAATTGCAATCAAGCCAATTGCTGCATCTGATTACACATGAAAACCCTCGTGCCGCTAAGTGTTTTGCAGTCCTTAATAAAATGTGCCTGTCTTGCCTCAAATTGCATCAGGCAGGGTTGGTTGGCTTTTTTTTTTTTTAATTTTAAGAATTACATGAAAGGAGAGAAGGAGGGAGAATAGGATGGAATTAGAAAAAGCTACCAGGGAAAGCAAGGTAAATAAATGCCTAAAATACACTCATTCCTCATATGCCTTCATCATAGCAAAATGGGATCTTCAGGATGAACTTCATAGAAATCCCAGCAATCCCAGGAGAGAATATGGCCTGGTGCCCACAGCTCCTTCGCTGGCCTCATGAGAGACAGTTGCACAGGTTGATCAAAGGCAATGATCAAATTCCTCAGGGAACAATAGATTTTGGCTTTAACACACAATGGGTTTTGTGGCTGATTGTGTTTGGCGTTGCACGCACAGCAACCACAGCATACATACACAAAAATACACACAAACACCCCCTACAGAGGCACTGCACAAGCCGAACCAAACAAAACCCCCAGTACTTGTAGCCCTTCTAGCTGAGTTTCTGTTTTTCCAGATTTTTCTGGCAATCTGCACAAAGACAGGATGAAAAATCCTAACTCTGAATTTTCCTTGTTGGCCCATCATTGAAAAGTTGTGGATTTTGTAATTGTTACATCAGGACAGCCCATACGAGGGCCCCTAAAGTTACTCTTGATTTAAATTGGGCCAGCTGGAGAAAAGAAACTGCATGCCTGTGATAACACTGGAGAAATCTCACCTGTGCCATGCTTAGTCTAAGTGGAAACCCACCATTTCACAGACCCCGCAAGCCACTCATCTCCTCCTTCAGCCAGTCCCACCACGTCCCATCTCCCATGCATGCAGTGCAGCACCACTGCCATCCCCTCTTGCTGAGGCCCCACATGCTCAGTGCAGCCAGTCAGTGTTTCTCAGACCTATTGCGACTGTGGAAGTGCCATCCCTTGGCTGTCTGGGCACCCGCTTCCACACCTGCTCAGCTCACGCTTGCTGCCAGGGCCAAGCACCTACAGCAGTACATGGTGTCCCCTGAGCCCAAAGGAACATATCCACCAGACATGCAGAGTCTCAGCAAGAACAGCCATTTCCAGAAAGTCCCAGAGTGAGGGAAGCCCCAAAGAGGCTGTGTCAGCATATGGGAGAAACAAAGAAAGATGGAGAAGAGGGACTAATGAGCAAAATGCCAGCCACATGCATTTTCTTTTATAACAGAAATGCCCCAGTGTAGGGTAAAGTCTAGTCATGGCAGAGGAATTTATATCGCTGTAATAATGAGTGAAAGCCTGGAGCTGCCACATGTCCTGGAGCAAAAGGCCACTCACCCCTGCTGCAATAATTTGCAGCTGTGAAATGCAAAACTCTGTAAAGGAGAGATTCTCCCCTCCCCGCTTTGACAAAGGCAAAAGGGAGCAAGGAATTGCAGTTGGAGAAGGAAGCATCAGCTCAACAGCTGTTTCCATCCACACCCAACCTCTGCCAATTCCAGCAGAGGACTCGACTCCATTTCCTGGATTTCAGCAAGGGGGCAATTGGAGCTGATGAATTATTAACCTGTAAAAGTTGAACCTGTTCCTTGTGGCTGTTGGTCAGGGTTTGGCAGAAGAGCTGCAGAAAGCCAGGGGAAGCTGGAAGCTGGGACTTGCAGACAGCAGAGCATGTCTTCTTCCAAAAGTGAGAGTCCCTTGAGAAAAGGCTGAGCTCAGCAGCCAAATTCCAGGGCAGGAAATTGTACCCTAGTACAATTAAAGAAATTAAAGTCATAAAATGTTTCATGATACCATAAAGAGTGCTGAGAATGGGGAAATTAAAATCATTAAAATCATTATTATTTTAACTTAAGGGCAAGACAACTAAGAGCCAGAAGCACTACTTTCCTCTTGAAACGACTCAGCCTCCAGGAATGTGGAGAAAGCTGGATGCTCTCACTCTTCTGTGCAGTTCCACAGGTCCATCATATCCAATTTATTCCTTTGGTTTCCTTGTGAAGGCCCCTGGGCCCTCTTCCAAAGTCCACCAAGATAATGAAGAGCCCTTCAGTGTTTTTGGAGCTGCTGCTGAAGTCCATTCACGACCCCAAAGCAAAGGCTCTGGAAGGTTTAACACATCCTGAGTGCTGGAAAAGGTGCTGCTTAAAACATTCAGCAGACGGATGAGGCTGTGCATGCCTGTTCAGAGACTCACATCAGGAATTAAGCCTGCAGTGCTCATTAATAATAATGGAAGCTAAATGCTGTATTGCATGTGTCACAATGGGAACGGACTCCTTCTGCTACAGCATGGGGCTGTCCTAAATAGATGATTTAATTAGTATACTACAAGTATTGATTTGGGGAATAAATATGAATTCAGCAAATATTGCTAATGAGCTTCTTAACCCAGCAGTATGTCCTCCACACAAACCAGAAGCGCTTGCTAATTTAATATAAGCCATATCCCAATACTGACAGGAAATCTGAAAACCACTGTTAATAGCAAGAGCAAAAATAGCAGTTGCCTCCCTCAAATCTCTGTTTCAAGTTAACATTTATAACTAGCCTTTCCATATTCTCATTTTAATGGAGAGGCTTCCCTTTTAAAAGATGTTATTTTCTTAGTAAGCAGAATGCAAATGTGAGGATTGGGAATGGGCTTCCTGAGAGGGGTCCAGGAAGTAGGTTTCTGTTAGTCCTTGTTCTAAAACCAAAGATCTACATAATACTCAATTTTCTCTGGGCACAAGGCTTTTCCCTGTGTCGAGATGCCTCTGAGCCTACACAGGCACCTCTCCCAGATACCAGGACCAGCTCATGCCCTACGTTAAAATAACGTGTCCAGAGCAGTCCTTCTGTACCTCCTCCAGTTCATGCTTGCAACTCCCTTTGTTTCTGTGCTTCTTCTCATTCCACACCTTGTTTAAACTCATTCAGGGGGCTAAACTCTACTGCCTGCTCACTCCTGCAAGAAGAAAAATATGAGTGCAGCAATAAAGAGTTCAGCAGGATTTTAAACATCTTCCTCCAATCTGGCAATGCACCTGAGTGCTCAGTGGGACCCCCAGTTGGTCTGCAGAATATGAGCACTCCCAGGTCCAACAGTGAGTCGTTCTCTGCTATCCGTCAGTGAGCCAGACTTTTCCCAGATAATCCTAAGTCTCTTGATTCAGATTTCTTCCTCCTGATGACCCATTGCACCACCAGATTTTGTATCCGTCTTGCCTCATATCTTTGAGTAGTTCCAAATTGGGAAGAGGGAACGTTTCTTCCTACAGCAGCGAAGTAACCCTATGCAGTAAATAGGAGAGGCATGAAAGGATTCTGTCCAACAAATTTGACCTTCACTTAATAGTAACTCATAAATATATATATGAATATATATATAAAAAATAATATATATATGACTAAAAGATATATGGAGTATTTTCCTTTTTGCAAAGGAGAGATTCCCAAGCTTGTACATATGGTCATTAGCCGATGTTTTCCCATCTGCTCTTTGTAGGGAATATGCAAGCTTGTTGATAGTATTAGATGTGGTAGCCAAGGGAAAAATCTCTGATTGTTGTGCATTAGCTCAGCTTTTCCCTGCTCTGGCAAGTTTGACTTATCACTAAACATCCCAGAAATGCCAGCTCTAAAAATCATTTCTACTTTGATGTTATTTTCCACCTCTGAGAAATTGCTGCTCTCTTTCTGGGATTTGATTTTTATTAGAAACTTTTTTAAATGCCAGAAAGCTAGAAATGCATCAACAAAATCAAACAACTCCACCTCTAATTCAAGAACAGAGTCAAAACCCTTCCACATTTTGGCTATATTTTTTGTGCACATTTTCCAATCCATCTTATTCTCCCCCTTCATTACTACACAAATGTATGAAAGAAAAATAGATTTCCTAGTCAAAGTTATTAGCTATTATGTTATATTAGAACCTAAGAACAGTCAGTCTAGGTTTAAACAAGTGTCTAGCCCAGTATCCTTCCACAACACATAAGTGATGCCCATTGGAGGTCAAGTGAGCATATACAATACTTCCCCTCAAGTACTCCTTCCATACATGCAGCCATTAGCATTTTCTTCGTGTTCAGTAACACTCACTTGAGCATAATTAATTACATGTAGTCCATGCAGCTCAAATTCAGTGTTAATTTATGATAACTACCTGGTTCTAATCTATACTGCTGCTGAAAGAGCCAAGTGCTCTCTTCCTTTTTCCCATTTATCTAAATGCCAATCCACATGCACCTATACAGAGGTGTTAAGCAGAATATATTTCTCACCATTTCCAATCTCCCCTGAGAAAAGTTTTCGCTGCAAATGTTCCCAACCTTGTGTACCAACTAGTTGTTCTTGTCCAGTCATGTCTCCAGAGTGATCTGCTTGCTATCAACTGTATAGATCTGTAGGCCAGAATCACTCTCATGAATAAATACGAAAGCATGGTCAGTTATCAGGGACATCAACATGCTGGAGAAGAAAGCTCACTAGGGGAGAAAAAAAATCTTGTTATTACTTTTAGATGCCCTTTTGATCTTACTAGAAATGAAACTGTGGGACTAGAAAGTGAAGGGAGATAAGGGAGGGCTGGCACAGATGGATTTGATTTTTTTTTTTTTAAACCAGGAAATATATGTACATTGCCAAGTTCCTGTTCCCACCTGGGAAATCCTGTGTGGCCTTTAAGCCCTGCTAACACAGACTGCAGAGTTAATGCAGCAGCACCAATTCCAGGAGGGGCTTTTAGCAGAGGAACATCCTCCCAGGCTGGGTTTGTTAAGGGCCAGGAACACCACCAAGCCTGTGTTCGGGTCCCAGAGCTGCAGCCAGTTTGCTTCCTTATAGCCAGTTCGCTACGGGGCTGCTTCTGCCCCTCCTTCCTAAGCATTGACTTATTTCATTGCACTCAGCTGGACTCCAGTCAGAGCAACCTGCTAAGTGAGAAGAAGCAAAGGATGCAGAATCTGGCCTTGCGTGTGTTTGTTATTCTTACCTGCAGGCTGGAACAAACCTTTCTTTTTTCCTGTTGATTCAGGTATTCTAATGTAAGGACTTCAGGGCTTGGTTGTTCTCTGCAAGCCTTTCCTATAGACCTAAATAAAGAACTGAGCTATATAAAAATCGTAGCATGGAGGCTTTGCAGAGACCAGTCTTGGATCATTGCTAAGAACACCTAATGATCCTTGAATTCATGAGGAGGAGAGAGGGTCTCGCTTCTCCCAGGAGTCCATTTTCATTATGTAGAATCAGGCCCAAAGAAAAAGATGGCAATTTTCTTTTAGGGAAATTTCTGCAGGTTTGATTCTACAAAGAAAACACGGAGATTAAAGGTAATTGAAATGAGTTGTTTGGTTGGCTGTGTCTTTGGCTGGATTTTCTGGTGTCTAATAGAGTGTGAGCTCTGAAGCTTTTTCCCAAGCTTGGACCGCAATAAAGCACACTCTTGTGTATACTCTCTACTGTCTAGCAAAAGCTGTGATCATGCACTGACAATACAGATAAATTCTCCTTAAGCTTTTTCAGGCCACTTCTTTTTACAAAATGTGTAGGAACGGCTATATTTGAGATTTTTACACCTTTGCCAAATTTGGTGATAATTCAACCCATTAAAAAAATTCATGCGGGCAGAAGATGGACACACTTGCCTAAGCACACGCAGGCAGCATGGTCACATAAGCCAAGAAGAGCAGGACAGAGGATTTTTGTTCCAGGATCTTTCCGCCAATGATGATCAACGTCAGCTGTTTTAGGAAACTTATTAGAACAGGGCAAGCATTCAATGATGCTTCTCCAAGTATTTTTCCAGCCTCCAGGAAATCCTGTTAAAGGTTTTCCCAAACCAAAGGGGATACCCATCAAAGGATTTTTTTTCTATGAATTTGTCCACTTACGTTTTACATCCATGTAAACTTCTAGCATCTACAGCATCTGCAGCAAGGAACTCCACAGCCTAAGGGTATGTTTTGTGAAGATTACTTCTTTTTGTTTGTTCTAAGACTGCATCATGACAGCTTCATGCCCCCATATTGAAAAAGGCATGGGGCTGTATTTCATTAGATTTAAAAAAAAAAAAAAACACCACATCATCCCAGTCAGTAGAAGAAAGTATCTGGCCTGCAGAATACTCCAGAGACCAACATCAGAGTCTCACTAGGCATGTTAGATGTTCAAATACACACAAATCTGAAGGTTACTAGTACTTTGTTTACCCATCCTCCATGTCAAGAGCTCTGAAAAAGTTCTGAGACCCAGAGGAGGAAAAGTAAGGGAATGAAAGTTCTCAGTCTGAACTCCCTTTCTTTCTACAAGTTTTCCATCACATTTTAAAACATCAGGTATTTGATTCTGGCTTTGGAGACTTTTGTAA